>JAOTQY010000029.1:9989838-10000291 GCA_026413445.1 Dolichallabes microphthalmus
GAGCCTGGCCGGGAATCGAACCCGGACCCTGGAGGTGCAAGGCGACAGTGCTAACCACTACACCACCGTGCCGCCTGGATGGAGAACATTCACAGAAAAAAATGTATTTAAAAAAAAATGCAAATGCTGTGTAGATTTAAAAATCTTTGCTTAACCTGTGTCACATCAGGGCATTCAGTGTTGTAGCATCGGTTTGAAGTTTTTGGATCTAAGAGTATTTAGTGCAAAATTCATTCACGCTGGAGTGTTTCATCCCTAGAATATTTCTACCTGTTGAAGGAAGGAAACATTCTTTTGTCAGGAGTGTTTTTTTTTTTTTTTTTAATAAAAAATCACTGTGAAACATTTGCAGAGTTTCCAGGATTTTCAGACCCCATTATGGCTAAGAATAATGTGTCTGAGCTCTCAGCTCAACCCTAAACAAGGCCTGTGTGTATATTTAAATCATAGGGTTTTGGTTTTAGCTGACGGATTGTGAATGAGCATGAAATCTCGAAGCTTACGGACGGCTTCTGCTCCACTGTTGCTGTGCATGCCAAATATCCATTATATCATCGTGAGGGAATGGAGGAGAGACAAAATCTGACTCAGACACACAAAGACAGAATTCACAGGAGACTGATTGCAGGACATGAGTAGCTTTCTTTTCTTCTGAGAAAATGCATTGCTGGTCCAACAATCATTTTAAGAAGTTGAGAAGACTACAAGGTTCCACTTGTTTGAAAATGGTGATGATGATGTCTTCAAGTCCATGATATTATAGTTTTTATTTAAGAACCAGCAGCAGTTTTGACTTCGTTTCCCCCCCGGTTGCATCTCTTTCCTTGGCTGGGAGACTTGGGGATAGAAACACAAGTTTATTTGTTTATAGACCGTACACATCATAAGTAAATCAAATTCTCAATTATATGGCACATGGCTTTAAAACCCTGCAGCAACAACCTGGTCCTCTTAACACCTCTTCTACATTCTTTGCACTCCCTTCGCAGATCAGCCCCACATAATGATGGAAAAGTGCATCAAGACAAGACGTATTATGGGCCACAACATGCTACTCTCACATTTTCATTTTCCTCCCTGTTTCTCCTGAGCTCATAGAGTGGGTTAAACACAAGACAGGCTTCGGTCCCTGGGATAAAGAAAGACTAAATCAAAGACACACAAAGCTGCTCTGAAAAGTCCTTTCCAAACCTGTGTCTTGGCCCAGCTCCCAAAGTCAATAGATGGGATTTGATGACTTCTGGGGCAAGATACACTGTTGTGGACTCTGCAGAGTTCACTGTAGCCATGATTGGCAACTTGGTGCACTATAAGTCACTAGGAGATACTGAAGTTTCAGCAGCAAGTCACCATCCTCCAGGGACTCTGTTTAAGTTGGTCCATCTGTTGTAGACATTGTATTATTTACCATGTCCTGATGGCAGTTATTTTGCCTAGCTAGGGATTCCTACATCCATCCCATTCCAACCTAAACCAAAGGCCTGGAGAGATGCACAGCGGCATCGTAGTTCGTCTATCCGCAAGCTGATTGAATGCAAGTTTTTGTATTTGTGTTCATTTACCTGGTACTTAAAGTGCCATCTAATGAGGCATGACTATTACAGCAAATGACCCATTTGTGCAATTACCATTTCATCCCGCTGTCAGGCTCAGAGTGTAAGAAGCATCAGAAAGGGTAATAATATCTCAAGCTTTGTTCCTGTAGTCTAGTGGCTTAATGAAATTGATCATTGAACTCGTCTATATGGCTCAGGGGAACAATTATAAACAAGACTGGGAGAAGGTTACACAAATATGACACATCTTTTCCTCCCTCTAATCTAGGCGTATCTCAGAGTTTGTGTTCCGTGTCTTCTCAATTTGGGGTACATGACCTCTCCTTCCTCTGTTTCTGTTTTCATTTCAGGGAAAATGGCTTACATGTCACGGAAGGTTCCTGGTGGGTTGTAAAAGGCAGAGTAGCATTAGCAGTCCTACCACAGCAGTGGGGGGAGTGTTTCCCCTGTGGCAAAGTGTGGAGGAAGTGCAAAAGGCTAACATTCAAGGATTTGTAGGAAAAGTCTCACAGGAGATGGAAGTGGGGCATAGATTGAGATAGTGACGAGAAAGGGAAGAGAAATAAGTTGGTCACAGATAAAAATGTCTAAAGTCTTTTGGATACATTCTGTAATCTGACAGCTGCCTTTTGGGATCGTAGACACAAAGATGGGAAACAGTTATGGATAAACCAAGCTAAAAGGAGGAGTTGTTGGTACATTAGTGTGGTACTGTAGGTGCTTCAAAACCAAAGCTACTGTAGCAAAAACAAGTACTACTCAGGGATTCTGATTTGATTTCCCATGTCCTCGTTGTTGATGAAGATGGAACAGCCTATATTGAAAGTTTTTGATTTTTCCTACACCACAGCAATTTGCATGTGATGAAGCTTAACATGTCATCCTTTTAAAAATAAATTATTTATAGGTTAATTTGCTGACTAAACAAGTACGTCCTGATATTATATCAGATCTTGACGGACATTTCCCTTACCCATCTTTCTACAGAAAATTTAATTCCCACTCATTCTCTATACTGCTTACCCTGTACAGGGTCTCAGGAGGACTGGAGCCTATCTCAAGGTGGGATACACCCTGGGGTCATCACAGGCCACAAAGCACACACATACTGTACTCACCCTCACATTATGGGCAGTTAGTCTACTCTGTAGGTATTTGGACTGTGGGAAGAACCCAACCAAGCTCGAGGAGAACATGCAAACTCGACACACAGACCTGAAGGCAGGACTCTAGCCCTCGACCCTGGAGGTGCGAGGACTTAACTAACCTTTACTAGGACGCCACCGTCCAGCCCAATTTAAATCAAGTCCATAAAATTTTATTTGCATAGCATTTTAACAGTAGACATTGTCACAAAGCAGCTTTATAGAAATAAAAATTCTTGATATGATAATAAAAAAATGACAAATTTATAAGCCTTAACAGTTTGTCCCTAATGAGCAAGCCGGAGGCAACTGTGGCGAGGAAAAACCGCCTGGGATTCACCCTCAGAAGAAGATTCATCATTTTGGGTGGCTTAAAAAAAAAAAAAAAAGTTCTAGTTTCAGAGCTTTACAGTATATAGTGATAAAAATGGAGACTCAGGCACTCACTCATTGTCTATACCGCTTTATCCTGTATTCAGGGTCGCGGGGGGCCTGGTGCCTATCCCAGGAGACTTAGTGCACGAGGAGGGGTCCACCCTGGACAGGGTGCCAGTCCATCACAGGGCACAAACAAAAAGACACACTACGGGTAATTTTGGAACACCAGCTCGCCAAAACTACATGTCTTTGGATTGTGAGAGGAAACCCAACAAGCACTTGGAGAACATGCAGACTTTATGAATGCAGACCCAACGCGGGAATCAAACCCTGGACTCTGCTAACCACTAAGCCACTGTGCCAAACATAATGAAAAGATAATCACTCCTCACAGAAAACAACTACATCAATAATTAGACATATTTCTAAAATCTGTTTGAGATCCCTTGAGTTAGTTGTAAATATGGTAATGATCATTATTAGAACAAGTGCATTATATAATCCTTGAAGCCAGCAAGGCTAGCAGCAGAGCTGCTGTTATAGAAAAATTATTTAACAACATCTGAGCATTCAGAGTCGGGTATTCAACAGCGCTGCGGTGTAAAAGATATTACTGTATTGACTAATGGACGGTAACTTATTTCCAGCAAAATGCAATTAAACATTCTAAGTAAAGAACAATAAGTGATTCAGCATTGTATTATTATTATTATTACTATTATTATTATTGGGTGCACGAATAGAAATAGCTCAGCAGGGTGGTGCGGCTCCTCGAAAAAGCTCATTAACTGAAGCAGCTACTTACATTGCTTTCAGCAGAGACGTTAAATATTTTTTATGGATTATTTCAATTGTATTTTGTGTAATGGATTGGTTCAACAGCAAATGTTATTACTTTATCTCTGTCTCTGTGTGTTTTTGTGTGTGTGTGTGTGTGTGTGTGCGTGTGTGAACCTAGAAGCCTCTTAATATGACTCTGGAGAAGAGCAGCAAGTGTGTAAATAAAATGGATGGCCCCGATAACTCAACACACTCTCTGATGTCCCAGATGATAAAATCCGTCTCTTTGCTTTTTCTTTAAACTGCCGTCTGGCTGAGCGTTTATTCTTCAGACCTCAAACACTTCATCGTGATCTCTCGGTATTGCGCTGGGGAAATTCAGCGGAACACTGAGTGGGTGCTGCTGTGCCGTACACCTTGCTCTGGGACTCGTGAACACTTTTATGAAGCTTCTTATTGAGGAAGTGCTGCCTTGTTACCTCCAAATATTGGAAGCACGTCTCAATTTTATTGTAAAATGAGGTGAAGCTCTAAGGTGTTTGATTCAAGACTTGGTATTTGACATATCAGATTTGGACTTGACATGGCCGTTGTTGTTGTTTTTAAGTGGACTTCGAAAGAACATGTGTTCACTGTATATACAAGGTAATGGATACATAATCTAGTGTGTTGGACTGTTATTTTCCAACCCTCCATTTTCTTTTTTTGGGATAGATTTCTGGTGCTACATAAATACCCTAAAGCCTTACTACTTCTCAGTCTTTCATCAAAAGATAGAAAAAAAACTTTATTTTTAACATACACAGTGAAAATCTTTTCTTCACATATCCCAGCTTGCTATGAACCCTGGGTCGCAGTGCCATGTCAGCCATGATACAGCACCCCGGGATACACCCGTAATCTCTTACCTGATGATGTAATCGTAAAGACTGTAATCAGAAGATTAGGGGCCTTGCTCAAGGGCCCAACAGTGGCAGCTCGGCAGTGCTGGGAGTTAAAGCAAGCCCTGGACAGTAACCTAGAGCCTTATCTGCTGCGCCACCAGTTGCCCATAAAACTGGGTGGGATACTACAGTGGAACCATTGATTACCAGTATAATTCGTTCCGGAAGCGGGCTCGTATTTACACTTGTAAACCAAATCTAATTTTTTCATAAGAAATAATGGAAACTCAACTTATTCGTTCCACAGCCCAAAAAATTAAATACATAAAAATAAATATAAAGTAAAAATAAAACAAATTAACCTACACTTTACCTTCAAAAAAAGTAAAAATAAATCCAGACAGAAACATGTTTCCGTTTGTGTGCACAGGCGCTGTGTGTATGTAACTCGCAAACTGCGTTATTCACACACAACCTGAACTCTCTTAGGCAAGCTGTCTGGTCATTTCTTTAAGTATTCTTCAGGAACAGTTCTCCAGGTTTCTTAAAGGACATCCCAAAGCTCTTCTTTTGGATGTTGGTTGTCTTCTGTTCTGGTCTCTTTCGAGATGCTTCAGTAATGTTGAGATCTGGGATTTGGGAGATTCCAGTCAATGATTGATAGCGTTTCATCATGGGGTTTTTCCATAGAAGTACAGTATGTTTTGACTACATTGGCACTACAGTGTTTGGAAGACGACGTTAAAAAAAAGAAAAAGAAAGTGCATCTATTTGGATGCAGGATATAAAGAAATGAGAGCTGGCTCAATACTTTTTCACAGAACTGTACATCTAGATTTCTTTCTGCAAAGCTGCATTGTGGCAATGATCAAGGCGAGCATCCAGGGTGCCTTGTGTTACTGGGAAATGAAAAGCACTTCACTGCACCTTCAGGCATCGGCACCTATGGTTCTTTTTGTATAATATATTGCCCTTGTGCCCCAAGCCTAGTATGCGATTCTGTATTCTTCAGCAGCAGCAGCAGCAAAAAAATTATAAAAAATCACAAAGCCAAGGGTTTGATTCATAGGGAAACTATTTTCGTCCATGAGCATGACGTCTTATGACTGATTTATATTCTGCCAGCGTGGACGAGTGTCATGGGTGGACACTGGCAAGCATGACTGACAACAACAATATCTATACAGTATGTATCCGTGCACTGTTGGGCAATCACTAAACCAGGGTGTCCAGAAAATGAAGAGCGCAAATGAGATGTTTATGTGCTTTGTCCTAATTTGTTGGTCAGAGATGTTTGTAAGTTATTCCTAAGAGAATTTGGTGGTTGTTTACGGTTGTCCATGGAGGACATTGTTAGCGAAGTTTCAATAGTGTTTAATGAGCGAGAGAAAAAACTTCTCTTTTCTCCCACACCACTTTTTTTTATTTTTTACTTAAAACACTGAAGCAGACACTAGGCTTGGGTACTTAGGGTAGCAATCTAACAGACGATATGTGTGTTGGTGTTAACAGGGATGTCAGCATTAATTATTATTACTATGGTTATTATTTTTATGACATTATACTGAGTTTCAGGCTCTCCAGACGGTATTCCTGGCAACCTCAAACCATCTGACGTATCGTCTGTTAGATTGCGTTGGACCACGTTGAAACGTTCTGCTCTGCTAGCATTGTCTTGACTCCAAGACAGATGGATATAATTACATGACAATGTTCGTGCTCATGCAGATGTGGGTTAGGTTATCCACATTAAAAAAAAGTAACGTCTTACTGAGCATGATGGTAATTTTACCATAACTGTGTTCTTAAAGTAATAAGACAAACAAAATTATGAATTTGCCTAACAGTTAAATTAAAAAATTTTTTTTATAGTTCAACATTTCTTTGGTTCATGAGTAAATAAGTATTAGCTTTAGATTACTCACCCTACAGATGATCTCATTTGTTTAATCCAAGGCATTGACTGTATAGTTCACTTAAAAAAAAACATTATATGAGGGTAAGTCAAAATCATCCGCACTTCTGTTCAGCGCTTTCCGTTCAGGGCTACTCAGTGCTGTGCAGGTGTGAACGTGTTACATCAGTATGATTCAAGCAAAATAGATGCTTGTGGCTGGCACAAAAACAGCAGCATTCATTGATTAATTATTTTTGTGGTCTGAGGTTGTACCTGGTGCTGAAACAACTCACTGAAGTGTGTAAAGAGAAGCGTTTGGATATCCGCAAAAAAAAAATAAAAAAAATGGACCGATACCCTAAGGAAGGTGAAAATTTCGTAAAGAGAATCATGACTGGTGACGAGACACGGATTTTATCAGCGTCACTGCCTGTTTATCAGCATCATTCCAAACTAGGGATGCACCGATACCGGTATCTGGTATCAGCCTCGATACCACATTTTCTAAAGTACTCGTACTCGTTAAAAGTCCCCCGATACCGGGAACCGATACCACGATCTGAGAAATGTCTATTTTTGAGTGGCGTGTAAGGAGTTAATCACAGGCTCAGATCGAGGCCAGACATGTCAGCCGTGTGGAACTATTTCAAAGTGAATGAAGATGATAAAACGCAGGCGGACTGCAAATTGTGCTCAGCGAGATTGTCCAGAGGAGGCTCAAAAGGTAGCGCATTTAACACAAGTAATTTAATCAAGCATGAGAATTTCACACCGCAACGAGCCACATTACATGTTACATGCGAAACAATTCCGCGTCTGTTTCTGTAAATTTAAATAATCTTTTTATTAAGTACTCGGTATCGGTATCGGCGAGTACTGAAATGCAAGTACTCGTACTCGTATTCCAAAAAAGTGGTATCGGTGCATCTCTATTCCAAACGTCAAAGTATAGAAAGGAAATCGCTGATTGAGAAAAAAGTTAAAAAGTCGGGAAAGTCCATCAGCTGGGAAATTGTTGCTTACAGTTTTCTGAGATTCACAAGAGCCAGTATTGGATCGTTATCAAGAAAAATGTTCAACAATCAACAGTGCGTGTTACAGTGAGATGCTTTTTGAGGATCTGAAGACTAAACTTCGGATTAAACGCAGAGTACTGCTATCCAAGGGTGTTGTGATCTTGCATGACGATGCACGTCCTCACACCTCTGCCCACACTGAGGTGTTAAAGCATCCTCCCTTTAGTTCTGATCTCGCTCAATCAGACTTTCATCCGGTTTGGTTGCCTGAAAACAGCTCAACGAGGCCGAGGATTGACTATTGATGAAAAAGTGAAGACAGCGGTGCATTCGTGGTTAAGAGCTCAGACTAAAACATTTTTAATGAGGGAATACAAAAGCTTTTGAGGGAAGACGGATTGAAAAGCAAGACGATTACGTGGAAAAATAATCTATTTGTCTTTTCTAGATGTTAATTAAAATAAAATCTACTTATAATAAAAATTTTTGACTCACCCATACATCACTCATAAAAAATAAAATGGAATAAAATGAATAATGTGCCATGAATAAAATGTGCCGATGTTGATTACTATGTAATTTGAATTAGGATTCTGTTTTACATATCGCACTTTTTCAACCTCTACCAATTCCATATCTCTCAAGTGATATTCGAAGCTTTCGCTGCTACAAGCTCAGTCCTCTGGGAAGAAGTGCTGCCTGTTTATCTTGGCGTGTTTTTAATCCAAGCGTGCTGTGTTTGGGAGTAGCTCAGGCTTTAGGAGATGTTTATCGAGTGAAGAAAGGCTGTGTTTTCCTTTGTATTGGCTTAAACTTTTAAATAGCATTTAAGGATAAATCGCCCAGCTTTAATTTATCAGGCCAGCCTGAATCTCTCCCTGCGAGTGTGTATTTTCACTTACATTTTAAGGACGGCTCACGTAAGTGGTTAAACCGTCATGTCTTCTGATTTTGTTTGAGGATTACTGTATCTGTCCGTAATGCTAACGAGTACAGCGCTCTGCTTTACAAATCAGTTCTTGCTGAACTGCACAAGAGATGAACCTGCAACGTTCATCTTATTATAAATTTTTTTTTTAATAGAAGAATAAACGAGCCTCTATTGGGTTAAAGCCCTGTGCTAATGATTGGAAGCTTATTAGGTCAATTCCCAGGACTGCTTCAGAACCGCTATCGGCCCACAGGTACTCAGCCGTAAACCTCAGTTGTATTCGCTTGGAATAAAAACACCTGATGGAATGAATAACTGAAAATGTGTTCCGACACAGGTGTGCGTGTGTGTGTGTGTGTGTATCTGTGTTTGTATGTATAAATCTCTCAATTCCCTCACTCACTCTTCTGGTGCATGGAACATCACAGATAAAAATGGTGCATTGTGTGTGTGTGTGTGTGCAAGTTAATCTTTTGTCCTCTTGTGCTTCTGATCCAGCCAGTGAGACAGCACAGACTGAGGCTATGTGCTTTCTACCAGTCCAGTGGGAGCACAGAAAGAGAGAAAGAATGAGCGAGAGTGAGACAGCATGCGATGGGAGAGTTATTCGCCGCCTGCGACGGTTTCCGCAGCCCGGGTGCCTGGCTGAAAGACAAATTGTTGCCTGTTCACATGTCCTTGGATTGCATCGCCGAGGAAGCCTGCTCAGAGTGGACAGTGTAACTGTAGCCCTAAACTACAGTAGATTTATAAATGGGTTTTGAATTCATACATAGAAAGAGAGAAAGAGATGCACTGTGATATCTGTTTATTAGGGCAGTTAATGTTATACTGCATTGTACAACAGGATCTGCATTATAACTCGGAGGAGCTGTAGTCCTGCACCACAGATTGTCTTAGTGCATTACATTGTTAGTCTTTATAATTCATTTGCAAAAAGAGTTTACCTGAGAAAAGAGCCCTGACATTAGTACAGTACTGACGTTCCGCATGTCTCCCTAATTAAATGGCAGCCAATTCCCACTCGTCATCAGGGAACTCCCACATCAACTCCCACTTTCTCCAAGCCACGTGACGCCACCAACCGCATCTTTTCGGACTATCCGGTACTTCTTCTGCTTGCGTGAGCTCACAGACACAGACAAGCCGTGATTGATGTGAAGTGCCTCCCATCCCATGCCTCCAGAGAGTTCGGCCAATCAGCTCTCTCTAGGGGCACGGCTGCGAGAGGCTACAGTATCACCCGGGATTAAAACTGAATCCAAATGATAGGACGAGCCACTTTATCACTTTATCGCCGCGCCACTTGTGTTTCATATTCATTCTTAACTGAGGGAACAGTGCGGCCCTGACTCGTCTACTAACGTTTTGATCTTTCCCTTTAACAGCATGTATTTTATTGTACGCATACATCATTTGTTATTAATTTGTTGTAAAAAAGTGAAACAAGTTTTACTTTTATCCATTTATAATTACTGTAAATATCATAATAACTAAGAAATAAGTGCTAATAAATAAGAGCTAACAAGTTAGCTCTTGTTGTCCATGCATAGATAGCTTTAGCTTTAAAGGGTCTTTTATTTTTATTTTTTACAAGTTGGTCTAGAATCAAAATTGAGGTACATTACGATAGGTGTTGGCCAACTCTGTCATAAATGTTGATACAAGAACCATGAAACTACCCTGGTAATTACATATGGCTTGGTAGAATTTTCTATGGGATACAACCAAAACTGCTAAACACATTTAAAATATCAAGAAATCAGTCAGTCAGTCATCTTCTATACCGCTTTATCCTACAGTATGTTCAGGGTCGCGGGGGGCCTGGAGCCTATCCCAGGAGGCTTAGGGCACAAGGCAGGGTAC
>JAOTQY010000029.1:10070241-10081299 GCA_026413445.1 Dolichallabes microphthalmus
GCAGTTTTTAAATGAGGGGTTTTATTATTTAGGGAGAAAAAAAATCCAAACCTACATGGCCCTGTGTGAAAAAGTAAGTGGGGTTAAAAAAGAATAAGAAATCAGGAGGGGGGCAAATAGTTTTTCACACCACTGTATTTTCTCTTATTTTTAATCCACTATTCATTCTTATTTTGTTCATACACATTTGTTATATTCGTTACCTATTCAATGGGATTCACCATTCAATCATTCTTACCAAGATAAGAAAAAACTACCGTTTTTACACTCTGCAAATTGTTTGTTTGTTCAATGCATAGGAAAAATAGTTTTGCAATTTATAAACATAAAAAATGTTTATAATATATTATTATATGTTTTTAGATGAATGATAATTATTGGATCATTTCAATATGTGCTAAAGAAATATTATTGGTCAGGACAATGGAAGATCAGTGTGGTAAGGCTCTGAGTTACTGATTGAAAAGTCCCTGTTGCCGCTGTTGGGCCCTTGAGCAAGGCCTTTAACCCAGTCTGCTCTGGGGGCACCATATCATGGCTCACCCTGTGCCCTGACCGCAACTTTCTGAGGGTAATATTCCCTGGTGTATGAGAAGAAAAGAATTTCACTTACGCTGCTCAGTGATGTGTATATGTAAAGGTGTGAATTAATTTAATTAAGACTATGTAAACCCTTGCATGGATGCATGTGTTCTGCATATGAATGGATTTCAGATTGCTGTTAGATGCTTCGGCCATCCAGGGCTTACGGATTGCCATGAGCACTCTGAAACACATCGTTATAATAACCACTATCCAGTTTAACTTTAAACAGTCCAGCTCCCTCAACTTTATAAAACTCTAACAGAGGTGATGGAGGAGATGCCCTCACTCCATGCACTGTCAAATCATTTTGTTTGATTTCTTTTTACTGTGTGTCTCTCAACTGACATGGCCATTGCTGCGTTTTTGATTTAGCTGTAATGCCAGTGCTCACGCTATGGAAGATCACATGTTTATGATGTTTATTCCAAACTACAGTACTGCTGTACTGTAGTTCTTCTTCCTACTACCTTTCTTTGGTGGCATCTCTCCAGTTCTTGTGCCTGATTTCCTCAGGACGCAACATGCACCTGCCCCGTGGTGTATAGTGGCCTTGCCTATGTTAATTCTATGCTAATCTTTTGCGCCACCAATGTAAGATCAAGTGGAAGAGCAGATTGGGATGGTTAAGAATGTTTGGTGCATCTGGTTTTGACTTCTCTTATTTGTTCTCTTAATAGAAAATGAATATAAAATTTAATAGAAATTTAAGCGAATGTTGCTGCACAAGGCCCATGTTTATTTTTGGCTAGCAGAAATAGATCAAAAATATAGCTACACTTGTTTTATAGCACACTAAATGTGTCTGTGACTTCATTTGGGTGGAATGTAAGTGAACAACTCATAAGTGCATTTAAAAAAATATACAACGCTATCTGTTGAATTTTGGAATTAACTAAAATGTTGTACGTGTTACCGGGAAGTGCATGGAATGAAGGTGTGATATCGTGTTTATTAAGTAGATTGCAACTGCACACTCATAAGTGTGTATTTAAAAATGTACAGCACCATCTGTTGAATTTTGAGATGAACTGATGATTTTTTTCACGGTTGACTTTTTTTTATGATATAAGGGCGTTTTCCATTTAAATTTCAAAATAGTATATCTTATCTTCCCGTGGTCTGATTGTGATGAAACGAAGCCTATATGTAACCCGAGCTCTGCCAAATACACCTTTGATAACCACATTAAAATTGATTCAGAAGTTTTGATTTAATGCGTGCACAGACAAACAGAGGCAAAAACTGAGACAAAACCATCCTGATGTGTTCTATTACTCATATTACACACACACCCCAGTTTTGTTTTCCGCAAATATTTTCGATGTACAAACATGCCAACTTTACAGTTTTATTATATACTGTATATGGATAGATTGACTATCTAGCTCACATACTTTAATATTAAAGCTGCGTCTGGTAAAAATAAGTGATCCTTCTTCCTTTTCATTTTCATTGACAAGACTTTATACTTTAAGTTAAAAATAATATCCATGAAAATTATTTTTTGGCATGTCTAATGATAGTGTTCTTGTAGTAACAGTTTTGAGCTAGGAAATGGGATTTGATGTATAAACATGGTCGAGTGAAAATTATAGGAAATATCAGCATTCTTTGTTGCACTCTCGACGGATCAAATTAATGAACCATAACTAACCGTTAAAAGGGACATAAACCACGAAATAACTTCCACCCACGTTTATTATTTTCTTATAACAGCATGCTATATAATATATATATTCTCTCCATTCTTTGTCCAGCTAGTTATCCTGTGTAGAGTGATGGTGGGGGGGCATCAAACAGGATTGAATGCAGAGGACGAGGAAAGTGCATGTCCTGACACACTCATTCATATACTATGGCCAATTTGAAATAAAAAACAATCAACCACCTGTTTAAGCACAGCAAAGAGAGCATGCAAATTCCTTTTTATTAATATTCTTACTATTTTTGTCTGTTACAGTACAAATCCTGTGTAATTGACAGAAAAACCTAACAACAACATTTAACATCAAAACATGCATATGTGACTTATGGCCAGTCTAAAAATATCATTCTGCAGTACTGCTAGTTTTTTTTTTTTTTTTTTTCCTTTTTTCAAATCAATGAAAAGCAGTTTGATCAATAATAATAATAAGAATAAGAATAATAAATACGATGAATAATAACATATCCTTAGTTAAAAATGGCTGATAGGATTATTGATTTTGCGAGCAACCCCCATGTTCCAAATTTTTTGCTTTCTTATCTCTTCTATTATGGAGTTCAAGCATTTAAATGAGCTCGTAGAACTGGTTATATTTTTCGGTGCTTAAAACCTGGATGAATCCGATTACATCTATTTTCTTTCTCTAGCTTTCTAAGATTAAAACAAATGCAAATTCATCTTCTTCTGAACTACTGCGACTACTACTATCTCCAAAAATCTGTGAAGATTATTCCCCCCCCCCCCCCTAGACACCATTGTGCATCAAATTGTGTGTGTTTTTGCTACCTCTCAAATGAACAGAATGTGTCGGTTTTGGTGTGCAGTGGCCTTCAGTCTGGAGGGTGTCTACACCATTACTCGCTACTTTGTGCAAGTGAAACAGGTTCATAGGCTTGGAGAAAAAAAAGAAACCTCGTGAAATGCAATTTTTCTGAAAGGCAGATTGAGGTTACGTTCAGGGTGAAAATGTTCTGCGTCCTCGACAAGCCAAATAATAGCATGTCCAAGAAACGGAAGTCCACTCCACAGAGTCCAGACATCACCAAAATGAGAAAGTGAAGTTTGGACAGGAGGTTTAAATTTTTTGGGGGGGTGGGGGGGTTGGACAAGAGCAGGCAGCATAATGTATAGTGAAGTTGGTTTCCCATAATTCTCCTTGGCTTCCTGTTTGGAAGCGTGTACTAAAGCATGGGTGATTAAATCGTGGGTAACATGGATATCTCATACAATGGGATCAGGAGAAGTTATTAAGTACAGTACTTCGGCTGACTAAACCTTAAACACTTTTAAATTCACCCGGATGTTACAGTGGCCATGTGATGGTTTTAAAGCCTTTGAACAAGACTGTAAATAAAATTCCAGAAAGAGAAATGATTACTGTATATTTTCCTCTCATTTCACTGTGATGCCAACTACACCCACTTCCTGCCAACTTCATCTAAGGTGAAATTTGTCCTTTGAATTCATACGCTTCAGTCTTGTGCGCACACAGACACCAAGAGAATGTGGCTTTGGGCTTTAATCAGGAAACACAGAGGACTGAATGAGCTGTTTATTATTTGTAGAGCCGCTGACATGCGCTTTAGTTTTTTGGTGGAAAACATTCAGATTTTTCCACCTGCCTGCCACGATTTACTTGCTAGCAATGCTGACACTTTTGTAGTAAAAGCATGCATAATCCGCCTCTAATGTATTCGTTGTGAGACTTTTTCATAAACGAGTGCATGAGTAATGGGTATTCGGATTTTATTCTTTCATTCAGGTGCTTCAGCGTTGAAGCGTGTTCAAAGTATCAGCACAAAGTCCTTTACGGCAATGTAGTGCGTCACCATCGAATAGGCCAGAAAAGATGATTGGGTGTACTGTATGAATAGAATGTTCTAGTATGACATGATACACACTTTAAAAGATTTGTTCTGCTTTGAAATGCTCTGCTATTGTCATAAAAGTGTTTTGTGGAGATTTCCACTCAAATTCTTCATACTTCATACTCCCAAATATGGTGTGGGAAGTTCTTGCTTTCAAAAAACAGCTTGTACTAATGTTGGTAGAACATTCCCAAACATGATGACCAACTATACACCAGAAAACTGCTGACAGAACTGCTGGCATCAGCACCCATGGCTCACCCATGCCCGCAGGGACTAAAGGCCAGCCTGTTTGTTCTGATCCTACAAAAACCCAATGCAGCACAAATCAACAAAGAAAGTCAATGCTCACCATGATAGAAAGGCATCAAAACATTCAGTGCACCATGGTCTGGCACACATACTGAATGGCCTAACAAGGGAAACCCAAAACTTAAGTCACCATAATGTTAATGGTTTAATGTTATGGCTGTGTATTACTACAGTAAGTAATGGTGCTGCAGGAGATAATTTATTACTATACAGTTGAAGTAATCTTAATATAAATCATAGAAATATGAGAATATGTACATTCCTTTTTACATAAAACGTTGCTTGTCTGATAAATACCTTTAACACTGCAAAAAAAAAAAAAAAGCTAATATAGTATCTAGTAGTAAGCTAGTAGTATCAGTGAGCTAGTATTTCTTATTATAAACAAATACAAGATCATTAAACCCTTTACTTTATTTAACTAATTCCAAATTAGTAATAGTCTATTAGAAATAGTCTCATTGTACATAGTCTCTATTGCCGTTTTACGCATTTATTGCTAGACAGAGGCAAAATGTTGTGGTGGTAGAAAATGGAAAACTCAAAATAAGTTAAGAGGTCTCACGTTATGTTTATTAAATTTACATTTGGTCCATCCATCCATCCATCCATCCATCCATCCATCCAAGGGGCCTGAATGGGGTGCCAACAGGGCACAAGCACACACCCATCCACATTGGTCTGTGGAGGGGAAACCGGAATACCTGGTGGTAACCCAAGAAGCATTAGAAGAAAAACATGCAAACTCCACAAGCACAGACCAGAAGCAACATTCAAACCTCCAAACCGTGAAGGTATAAGGTGACAGATTCTGATTCCGACAGTGCTAACCACTAAAGCACTGTGCTGCCCTTTTAGGTGATTTGTATACAATTAATTTTACTCTATTCACAATATTCTCACTTTGTGAGAAGTCAGTTTATGCAGTGCAGATGTATTCTATATTTTATTGTTTTGTATTTTAAACTACAGTATCTATTAAATGACAAATATTTTCCTTGGGGTGTCTTCTTTTAATCAACTTATAGAAGCAAGACATAATATTAACTCATAAGTATCTAGGTAGTCTTTAAAATGACTCACTTGACAACTTCAACTTCAATCTCAAATCCAGTGCTTTGTTCTTCAGCTGTGTCCAGCTCTGCTGTTTTTTGTTAGGGCATGGCTCAGCTGTACCATATTTACATGGACACTGAAAGGGTGTGTTTAAAAGAGGAGTGAAACAGAGTGAAGGGTAAAAGATTGTAAGACTCACTCAGGGGTCCCACATGAGGATCTTTAACGTTCACTGTTTCAATGAATGAGGATTGGAATAGATATGATCTTTCACTGGCCTTGATTTAGGCTTATGAAGCATTAAATCTGAAAATTAGCAACACCTTCAGTGTAAATGAACTCGGTTATTTGAGGACACAGTTAAAAAAAAATTGAATAAACCTCAAATGTTAATGGAAAACCTTCCCCCTCTAGCATTGACATGTTTTTTCTTTCACTGTTGCCATCACCTTGGTCGTTCATCACCTCACTAAACACACTGATGAGTTCTTGAGGCACATGAGAGGGATTTATGACATGTAACTCTTCTTTATGATGTGACATAACTGTATCGCTATGATCTCCTTTGCTGCAGTAAAAGAGCCAGTGTGAGCCACAGTGCTGCAGTAAAGCCTGATTTTATCAGCACAGTCTGAGAGCTGTGATTAGTTTAGAATAGATGAGGCCGAACACTTATAGCCACATTACATTCTTGAGACTTGCAGTCCATCACACTGCTTAAAAAGGGCACATTACATGAGTGGCTCACTTCGTTACTCCTTTTCCCTCTCTTGTCCTGCACTGCTGTGTCAATACTTTTTTTTTTTTTTATTCCTGTTCTACTCTTTTGTAACATTCCTGGGTAGGAATGACTATAGCCTACAACCACAGCGTACTGACCTACTGTAGAATCATTTGTACCCGCATTTGTTAAACTCATGGGCTAATTAATAATATTTTAGGAGTTTATGTATGACAAAAATCTATAGCCCAAATGAGAATACAGTGTCTGGGGTGATAAATTACACTCAATATAGGTTTCACTGTTTAATCAGTCTCAGTTATTTAAAGTAATTGAACTGTATGATGGGAAGTAATGAGACATAGCGATTCTGTGATTTTTTTAATGCTTTCCACATTATTTCTACCTTTCTGCGCCCTACAGTCACTTCAAAATTACTGGCACCCTTGCTCTTAAAAAAAGCTACCAGCTTGTCATTATGGAGGTGTTATCTCACAGCCAGGGGTTAAAGTAGAATCTGGCAAGTGGTGGAACCCTGAAACCCAGTATAGTGGTGCAGAAGGGAAAATGACTCACCTCAAAATAACTCATGAGCTCATGGAGTTTTGAGACAAAAGTGTGTGTAATAAATTTGTAATCTGTAATAAATTTTGACTTGGAAAACGAACAAGTCTTGGTTTACGAGTACAGAGTATAATGTACTGTATCACGCATGCGCTTCTTGTTTTGATCAGTGTCACATGATCGCAACTGAGCCAACAGTTTTTCTCTCTCTTGCACTGTGGAATTGTGGGTAATCGTCCCCACTGCTGGGTCTTAGTGCGCGTCTCTTACTGGTATAATCAACATCTGTGCACGCCTGTACTATTTACTATAACACTGTGACCACATGTGTGCGTGTAAAAGCAAAAGCAAGTCTCAACAGTGCTCTGTCGTGATTCTTTTCAAAGGTAAAGTGCAGGTTAATTTGTTTTATTTTTACTTTACAACAGTGATTCCGTTGCTCAATAGAGTGTCATTAGAGAGATTTCTTGTTTATTTTTCCGGTAAAAAAGTGTTTCCGTTGTGTGAAAAGAGTGAAGGAAAGGTAACAGTGTAAGGGGGAGAGGTTGCTTACTTTCGATTCATACACACACACACACACACACACACACACACACACACACACACACACACACATACACAACACCTGCACAAACGGAAACACTTACAGGTATCTGTCGGGATTTATTTAAACTTTTTTTTAAAGGTAAAGTGCAGGGTAATTTGTTTTATTTTTACTTTATACTTTGTGTTAATTATTTTTATGGGTTTTTTTTGGGGATGTGGAATGAATAATTTGAGTTTCCATTATTTCTTATGGGAAAATTTTATTTGATTTATGAGTGTTTTGGAATACGAGCTGCTTCCGGGAACGAATTATGCTCGTAATCCAAGGTTCCACTGTAACGCCATATATTACGTCCTGATTTGTTGAATGAGTACCTCAATGCTGTGAGCCTGAAGGAAAGCGAAGCTTCAACAGGACTTCAACTCATGAAATGAAAACATTAGTATGAGCCAAATGTCATAGAGCAATCTTTGGTATGAACTGCCAATATGATTATTTATATTTAATGAGTATATAAAAGAATCACCCCCTTTGAAATAATTACATTTTGTTACCTTGTAGCCTAAAATGAAGACAGACACAGTTTTTGTTTTATCCAGCTTTATGCAACTTTTAACATCTTAGTGAAAGATATCATACCAACATGTCAGACAAAAATAGAAAGAAAGAAAAAACAATCACTGAGTTGGAAAAGGACCCTCCCAAAATGACTTAAACTCAATCAGGTGAAGTGAATCACCTGCTGTGGTCATTTTGATTAGCTCAGAATGAAAAGAACTTTCCTGGAGCATTTCAGTCCCTGGTAGTGCAACTAAAGCAAAACCACTGGGGGTGTTTTTTGGGATAAAGTTGTGGACAAGTCAGGAGATGGATAACGAAAAAGAAATCAAAGGTTTTATTGCTGTCTAGACGAAAACTGTCTATTATTAAGAAGTGGAAGGTATTTTGTACAACACGGACCTCCCTGGATCAGAATGTCGCTTCATACTGGATGAAAGAACCAGGAAGAAACTGGTCAGAGAGGCTACCAAGAGGCCTACAGCAACTCTGAAGCAGTTGCAGGAATTTATGACAGAGTATTCATTGTGTGCATGTGACAACCATATCATAAATGTGACTTGTACGGAATGGTTGCAAGAAGAAAGAAAAAAAACACTCCTCAAGAAAGGCCATATCCAGTAATGTCTGAGCTTTGCAAAAACTCAAGTGGTCAAATGAGACTAAAATTTAATTACTTGGCCACAACACCAAACATTATGTCTGGCGGAAATCCAATGCAGCTCACTATATTATACCCCTCTGGTATGGGGGTGTTTCTCTGCAGCAGGGACTGGAGCACCTGTCTGGATAGAAAGAAAAATGGATGGGGCAAAATACTGTAAAATTCTCAAGGCAAATCTGCTACCATCTGCCAGAAAGTTGTCAACAGGAAGAGTGTTTACCTTCCAACATGACAATGACCCAAAGCACAGAGTAAAACTGACCACACAGTGGTTGAAGGAGAAAAATGTGAATGTCCTCCCATGGACTAATCATGGCTCTTAAACCCCAAATCTGTCTAATGGCTTGAAGACTGCAGTCCAAAAATGGTCACCATCAAATTTAACTCACCTTGAGCAGTTCTACAAAGAAGAGTGGGCACATATTGTCTAAATGTCAAGTCTAGATGTGCAAAGTTAATAGAAGTATGTCCCAGTATACTAAAGGCTGTAATTAAACCAAAAGGTGGTTCAACAAAATACTGACAAAAGAGGGTGATCCTTTTCCAACTCAGTAATTCTATTTGATGCCTGTTACAAATACAGTATGTTAAAAGTCAGACTGCGAAGCAACAAAATGTAAATATTTAACGGGAGATGATTCTTTTCTATACCCACTGTACTGTATGTATCAAAGGTACCAGAACATGATTCTGGATCATTCCAGCCCAATTAATCCCCTGCTCACAGCAGACAATGGCACTACAATTTTTTTTTTTGGACTCCTATTTGCCTCCAATGCTATCTGTGTAATTTAAGAACATAACACCAGCAAATTATCACAACACATAATTATTTCCTGGAGGTAACTTGTTTTTGCCAACTTGCAATAACTGCAAGATGTTTTGATGACTTTCACATCACTATGGAAAAATTCAGGCCGACTTTTCTTTGAGAAATTGCTTTCATTTAGCCAGAGAGCATGACTTACCCATTTCATCTCTTGCCAAGACACCTCGTTGTGGTTCAGATCAGGGCATTGATTTTAATTTTGTTAGGTTCTAGCATTTTAGAAATGGAGTTGCTCTTGTGCTCCAGATTGTTGCCTTGCTGCATAACCCAATTGAGCTTGAGCTTCAGATCATGGACTGATGACCGGATATTCTTCTCCAGGAGTCTGTGGTAGAGAGGAGAATTCATGGTTTGATGAGCCTTGTTTTAAGACAGAGGCGTGTGTTTTCCTCTTGGATAGCAGAGGTTTAACCCTTCAACTCTCCCATGGATACTCTTTTTGGGCAACTTTCAGTTATGTCAGTGCACTCGATGAGTTGATAATGACTTTTACTGCTTTTTTTTTTGCCGGAGTCCAAGAGCCTTAGAAGCTTTGTAACCTCTTCCATACTAAAATATCTTACTAACTTTTTTCTTGAATTTGTACTAGAATTTTTAAAAACAACAGCATAGTGTGCTGCTTGGTTTCACATTGCTGGGAAGGTTTTACTTAATGTAGATGATGGATAAATTAGGTAGACTGGCACTAATTAATCTCTTGGTTTTAAAATTTTATTATTATTATTATTAGTAGTAGTAGTAGTAATAATAATAATAATATTAATAATACACCTAATAATGAATTACATTTTGTTAATTCTTTGATTAGGTAACTAAGGGGTAATTAACCCAAAGGGTTAGTTGGTCTTGACTTTTTCTTTCTTTCTTCATTTAATTTTTCAGTTGTCATTGTAGAAGATCTGGTACATTTTTTTATGACATTTTACATAAATCTATACATTATCTTTCTCCACATTATACATTTCTGGCAAATGTTCTACTCAAACATGTGCATGGTTCCTGTGTTATGGATTTGAAAATGTTTGTCGTTTTTGTAATAAACTAAAAATTTTTTCCTGATCCTTTCTTCCATCCTTCATTTTTTGTGCCTCTTTTGGCTTTTGCATGCCCAGTATTGGACTCACTGTTTAAATGACAAGAAAAAAAAAGTTAATATAAGCATGTACAGTATAGCTGCCTAGTACATGTATTTTGAGTTTGCATCAGTATTGTTTGGTAGGAACTCATATATTATGTGTTTGACTTTTTCCCCCATAATAAGGTTGACCTTTGCATTGAATTTCCCAGACACGCAAAACCTCATTTTTATTCCTCAGGGAAACTAAACATGGTCAAAGGCAGTTAACGTTCTTGCAATACAATTTAAAAAAATAATAATTTTTAAGGAAATCACATGATGTTTTTTAGTTGTTTAAGTAAAGAAAGCTCTTACTCATGTGATAGGTCTTTAATGTAATTTTTATAGCCCATTCATTGGAATGAAGTGTTCATACAGTATACACATACAGGGGTATAGGAGTAGCTCTGGTGTTGGATTACCATTCAGTTTTAAATCCCAGGTTTAAACTCCAGCTTATTTGAGTTACACACACACACACACACACACACACACACACACACACGGAAAGACTGTTTTTTCGGAAAGTTTA
>JAOTQY010000029.1:10146753-10160143 GCA_026413445.1 Dolichallabes microphthalmus
GATGATCAGAAACATTTTGTGTGACAAACATGCAAAAGAATAAGAAATCAGGAGGGGGCAAATAGTTTTTCACACCATTTTTTTTTAATACCAACAACATCAAAAATAATAATAATAATATATAAAGAATATACTGTATAGAATTCGAAACCTAGAAATTCAAGCTCTTTGTTGGAGTATAGCGTAATGCTCAAACAAAGTAGACAACACAACTCATAAAATCATTTTTATTAGACAATATTATTTAACAAATGCAATGTTATGACACAAACATAAATATAATGAAATGCCCACAACACTGTGCCTTATTTTTTTTTTCCAGGACATTACAATGTATGGAAAGAAAATTAGCAGACCTCAGTTTTATTCGTATGACTGATATTTCCTTAACAAGTCATACTGATTTTCAAGCTCTGACCAGTCCAAGTATATCAGTTAACTTGTGCTGTGGTTCAACTGATGAACAGAAGTGCAACAAATGTCATGAATGGGAATGTCTTACTGTAAGATTTACTACATAGCCAAAGAACTAGCTAGTAAAATGCTAGCAAGTGATACCCCTTTTCCACTGACACACTGCTGGTGCTGGTGCTGTAGCAGGTGCTGGGTCAGCGATCTGGTGATCTGTTTAGGAAAGAGTCCCACATGCACACCAGTTTAACAGAAAAGTCAATACATATGCATAACATGGTTAATAAGACTCTGGAAATAAAGTAATGAGGACATGAGTGTATTTCTGGGACCAATTACTAATTTATTAATCAGTGATAATCATAAAAATTATATATTTAAAAAAAATATATATATGTATATTCTGTATGTACTCTTTACAGAAGTTTACATACCATGTGGACAGCACAGTGGTACAAGAGGTAGTATTCCCACCTCACATCTCCGGGGTCCATGAATTAATACTGTACTGACCCTGAGGCTGTACTCTGTGTGGAGTGTCCAGGCTTCTAGTCATATATAATCTGTTTCTGCTGCTTTCCAAGCCATTGCAGGTGTCTATATTGGACTGTTGGTTTCTCTAAATTGCCTCGTGTTATAAATGAGGCACCCACATACAGTAGGTATTATATAATATTATGTTGATTTCCTGTGCATTTGAACAGAACGAGTATGAAAGATATCAATCAGTTCTAATCGTTAAAAATTCCTAAAATATGCCATGTTGCATTTGCGACTACCGTTTAGCGGAAACACGCATGCGTATAGTCGATAACTGCGCATGCTCACAACACAGCTACGTACACAAAACAGAGCCGTATGGCTGTATAGCTACGAACGCGAAACATACTAGCCGTATGGCTAACTGGGAACCAGCCGTTTAACCGTATGGCTAACCAGGAAAGGAAATAATTTAGATTTGAAGCTCAGTGGGCTGCTCAAGCTTCATATGAGTCTCAGCTGAACTTTGGAATGTGGGCTGTGGGTGACAAACTTCATGGTCGGTGTGCGGGAACAGGAACACTTAAGATGACAAAGACCTAGTGTAATGTACTTATACTTATTGTAATGCACCTCAATTTTGATTCGTTTTTTATTGGCAGGCTATGAAAAAGCATTGATCAATGAAGCATTGATTTACTCAAACTGACAATCAATTATGGAACTAATTGGAGCACTTTTGCAAATCCTATTTAGTTGAAGATGAATTCTGGCAAGAAAAAAAAGGAAATAAAACAAACGGTGTGAACCTGTTTATATTTTAATTTGTAATTTAATCCGAAAACAATGGTACCTTGCCCTATGAATGCACTGCCTCAAAAGAATTTGAGTTCGGCATATGTCCAGAAGCCGTTTAAAACTTGTTTGAGGCAGGGAAACGGCAAGCAAAGTGAGTTTACATGTTTCTTGTGGGTTTATTTGCATTCCCCACTCCATTCCCCACTAACACAATCATGTTCCAAATAGAAACTGTCCTATGCCAGGTGTTGAGTATGAATTGTTCTATAGTTACTGGTACTTTACTCCCAATTTTATCAATTTTCAAAACATATTTTTTTATGGAAAAATGGCCGGCCAAGTATCAATGCATCACCCTTCATAGACACATCTTTCAATCGCTTTACTGAGTACACAATAGCAATTATGTTCAAGATAAGCAAGATGATGATGATGATGTGTTTTTTTTATTTAGCTATTGATCCTGTAAGTGATTCAGTAAAAAAAACTATCAGCTTCTGAACCAGCACCAACACACTGTTGATAGAAAAAGGCTATCATTGCCCTGATGAATGCAGATGTGAATATGGAGATATTCATTTACAAAATGAACAAAGCCAAGCTCTGGGGATTACTAAACTATTTAGAGGCCAATGATTCTGCTGAAAGACTTAGCAGCACATACAGTACTGCGAAGAGTCCAGTGTGCTCCATCATGCTCTTATCAATAATCAAGGTCATTCATAGAGAGCAGTAAAACACACCTTCAATCAAAATAGACTTTTGTTTTTCATATCAGAACCATTTCCATTGGTATGGCGATTCCTTCAGCATGTTGTTCTTGTTTAGGTTTAGTGTGAGTAATCCCTTTTGATGAACCAGGGTGCAGGATCACCGCTCGCTGGTAAAAGTCTCAGTAATTGTGCTCTTGCCATTGAGGTGTCAGTGTGAGGAATATTTCAGACGGAGCTAATCGCTCTGAGAATCATTGTCCAGACAGTTTTCAGTGAGATCACAATATCATTGTATGCTTCTCTTCCATAGTTAGTGGTTGTAACATTTAGAGGCCACTACTTTTTTTCCCCCATTATTAGCATTCTTTCCATGTCTTTGTGCTCACTAATTTTCCTCACATGTCGGCCTAATTTTCATCTCCGTAAATTTCAGCGAGTACTGCCATCCCGTCCAGGAGGACCACTCGATGCCGTCGGCGTAGGATGAGTGCTGGCCGCGGAGGTACTGCCCGTTCAGGTTGGACATGTGGCAGTTGCGGTACCACCAGGCTCCGTGGTAGAAGGAGGCACAGTTGTTCTCAGAGTGATCGTTGTCTTTGTCCTTTGTGGTGAACTTCATTCCATTGTGTTTGAGCAATGAGTCACCTAAAGGAACAGAAAAGACAATAAAGGAAGCAAATACAAAAATTATTATTATATGACTCAATAAAAGGTAGAACAACTTTTTAGACAAACATATAAAACTGTTACTGGCTGCCATTTTTTATTAAATGAAAATTTAACTTTGAGACAGAATGAAAATTCACAGAAATTTCAAAAGACCAGATCATGCTTACTTTTCTAACGTTTTTAACAAAAGGCTATACAGTAGTAGCTAGTACTAGCTACAGTGCCATGCAAAAGTATTTGTACCCCTTGAACTTTTCTACATTTTGTCACGTAACCACCACAAACGCAAATGCATTTTATTGGCATATATTTTGTCCTAGACCAACACAAAGTAGTACATAATTGTCAAGTAGAAAGAAAATAATAAATGATAAGTGCATTTGGATTCAGCCCCGCTGAGTTCATACTTTCCCTGCAATTACAACTGCAAGACTTTTAGGGTATATCTCTACCAACTTTGCGCACCTAGAGAGTGCAGAATACTGTAGCTCAAGCTCAGTCCGATTGGATGGAGAGTCTCTGTGAACAGCATTCTTTAAGTCGTGCCACAGATTCTCACTTTGATTTAGGTCTGGACTTTGATTCGGCCATTCTAACACATGAATGTACTTTGATCTGTATCATTTTCCTTTCACTTTACAATTACGTGCCACTTTGTGTTGGTCTTTCAAATAAAATCTCCACAAAGTACATTTACGTTTGTAGGTGCAACGTGTCAAAATGTGGAAGTAAATTCAAGGGGTACAGTACAAATACTTTTGCAAGGCAGTGTAGTTAATTAGATAGCTTGTTGTCCGTCTTAATGAATAATTTAACGATTTTTTGGGGGATACATCATCATCAGTAGGATAAATGATATTTGTTAGAGAAATGTGAAGTCTTAACCAGGTCAACTACCACACGGTTTTTGAAGAGTTCCACACACTGGTTATTAACAATGGATTTTGTGTTGCCTATGCCTTTAGAACTATATTGATTGGTAATTTTGCACATTAGTCTCTTTGGTTTCAGAGTAGATTAAATGACATCACATTTAGCCACTGTAATTTACACTTTCAATATCCGTTAATTAAGTGAGATTTATCACAGGTATTGGATTTGCATTTAGATATAATTCATTAAACTCTCTTCTCCTGCGTGATACAGAATACAAATCAGGCTTCTCAATATTACACAACCTAGAATGTACATGGATCTATATGCATTTGTTTAACAATGCTGTTTTTTATTTCATTTTTTTTTTCTTTAGGACATACGGAACTAGAAAGAACTGAAGTTCATGAAACCTCACGTCTATCTGTACAGAGTCTGGTACATTTTGTCCCTAATCAAGGCCAATGAGCACCTGCTTTCAACAAAAAGGGTCTGTTTGATTGACAGTGCAAACAATCATTAACTTTGTCCTTAACCTTTCAGCAAGAGCAAAGGCGCTGTAGCTGTAAAAGCTTCAATGTGGGAAGAAAATAATAATCACATAACTACAACTCAACCTATTCCATTATGATATTTAATTATTTATAATAACCGAGTACAGAGTGTAATTCATTATGCCAAAGCTCATCATTTAAATAAGGTTTTTACATTGTACTTAATCTGCTAAAGTATTGTTAATTAGCTTAGAAGTTTTTAAACAATGTAGATTACAGACAAGGTGGAAGAAAAGGGAAGAAAACAGAAGAGCACAAAGGAAAAGAGATGAGAACAGACAAGAAGAAAGGAGAAGAGACATGGAGGACATGAAATGAGAATAGAACTGACGAGAAGAGAACACAGAAGAAGAGAAGTGTTTAATTTGCCGTAACAGGTTCATTTGCTGTGTTGTGAGTGTGATGGACTGCACGCCTCGTAAATGTAATGTTGCTCTGCTCAATGTAATGGCGTTCCATGGTGGGTGATGACATCAGCCTGTTCCTGCACATGTATGAATCACACCAGACCTTTTACCTTTTAATAAAGGAGATATCGCATCATCTAAAGTAGAGGGACTCTCATAAATCCATGTTCCTCTGTGGATAGATCAGCTTCTTCTCTGCTTTATTTAATGTGGTTGGTTCACAAAATGTCCTAATATCAGTGAAACGTCCATTTCAAACGAAATTGTAATAACCCATACAACAACCTTGGGGACGCTCACTAACTGGTTATGACATTAAATTCACAATGAAAACAACATGGAGTTACAAAAGGAAAATGAAGCCTATTGGACATTTTGGTTTATAACCAGCCATGATAGCCAGTGAGTCACTCTGTAATTTCCATGTCGGTTGATGATAAGAATTTATTTTTTGCACATTTTCCCTTTAAAAATAAAATATTTTCCTTTTAAAGGTAAAGCATGTTATAATATCACACAAACCGTACGTGCATCCTGTGCTTCACTTAGCTTGAAAATTGGCATAATGTTGCTAAATTTAGCATTTTTGTCATGTCCGCTTTTGCAATTGATGGTTTCTTGGCTTTAAAAGACATTAGAATTACTCACTCACTCACCATCTATACCACATTATCCTGTATACAGGGTCACCGGGGGGCCTGGAGCCTATCCCAGGAGACCCGAGGTGAGAATCGGACCTGGACACTGGAGGTGCAAGGCGGCAGTGCTAACCACGATGCCATCATGCTGCCTCCAGACTGATCAATTAAATGAAATTTCACACATATTAAAAGATACATTTAATGCTGGAAAGATGCTGCAAAAATAACATATTATATCAGCTATAACCAGTGGTTCCCCTTACCATAATGATGCTCTTATAGAACGTGAATCACGAATCAGCATCTTCGGACCAATCAGAATTGAATATCTGTTTTTCTTGTTGACAAAAAACATTTGCATATGACACAAAAGTACCAGTGGAAAAACCTTTTTAAAAAAAATGGCAGGGGTTTTAAGCTGGTGGAAAATGTGGTCAAAGCATTCGAGGATCCTCGCTACAGGTTCAGGAGGTACTGTAAATGATTGGCGTATCTTTTGGCTTCAGGCACCTGATTGGCTCTCGAGGGAAAGCCCGAGGGGAATATAGCAAAACAACTGTATTAAACTGTAGGTCATCCACTGCCCTCGTTTTTTCATTTCTCATTTCGGTGTGGCTGCAGGACACAGAATTACTTGGTACAAAATGCTTTAAGAAAAGGTTTAAATAATATGTGTAGTGGTCAGGGAAAACGCATTCACTGCAAACTTGGTCAAACAGACCAAAAAAAAAAAAATATATATATATATATACACAATTTGGTGTCTGATGGGTCAATTGACAATAGAACAAAATTCAAGAACTTGTCTAATAAGTACAGTATGTGTTATTTCATCCCCAGTATTGTTCTCAAATGTAGAAAATAAACCACTAAACAAAAAAACACTGAATAAGTAGAGAAATATAAAAATGTCATATTGTGGATGGTTTTCCCACTATGGTACAGATGAAATTACAAATTTATCAAGACATTTTATGAAATTCAGGGACTGAATTATACTTTTTCCTTTTAGTACATTGTTCAATACATTTGGAATTGAGAACCAATGAGATGGGTGGCCATTGATCGTACAGTATCAGTATACAGAATATAGCATGTATCAGACAATCTGATTCTTTTTAGCCAGCTTAGGGAAGCTTCTCATGTAAAAATATACAAGATTAGGAATGAATGTGCGAAGCTAGGTGGCATTTAGACCGGGGTATGAATCCGAAGTGAAACAGGAGCAGTTCATAACCATAGGGTACTTACGGCTCTTGTATTATATAATCTAGTTACATTGCAGTTGTTGAAATCCTGACTTTAAAATCTCTCTGAAACAAAATACTGCATAGAACAGCAGGTTTTTGAAGGTTTTTTTTTTGATAGACCTGGTGGTAAAAAGTACTTGACGCCACAACAAAAAACAAGAAAAACCTTAGGATGCAGGGCTTTTTAAATGATACTGCATTCCTTCCACCTGCGTTATGGACATTTTTCATAGGGATATATGTAAAACATATACAAAAACACAACAACAACAACAACAACAACAAAACTAGCTAGTAAACAGCATAAAGTATTCACGCCATTAGGACTCACTGGAAAAGCTGTGCTGGTTAATTAGAGCAGAGCGAATGCCTGTTTTTTCCCCCCTGATTTATATTTATAAAGTGTGTTTGTTTCACATAATTAGCAAACTGTCCACCTTTATAGCATGCCATAGACGTGTCACACTGCCTCATTATCGCTGCTCCTCCCGGTGAGTCCGACCTGGTGAGGAGGCCAGAGGTAGAGGACAGGAACCTGGGACAGATTGATTGCAGAAAACCAATTAACGCTTGACAGAGGACCTGAGGGCAGTGTAGGTAAAGGTTCTCTGTCACACCGAGATAAGCAGCACATATACTTTACTTTTTCAGGATTTACAGGATGGGAAGCTTAAAAAAATAAAAAGTGCTAAATTTCATGACAGTTCCTATACTTAGTGTCGGACTTATGCCTGATCTCCTCAGACTTTAGAACTCGGTTTTCGGAGTCCGGTAGCTAACTTTACTACACCTATACATAGGGTCTTTGAAAGGTAACATGGAGCGCAGATACTGCATCAATATGTAGTGATGTTCCGGCATACACACTGCTCAGCTCCTCCTGCAGTAGGAGGCTAAAGATGGACCAAATGAAATAAGAAAGTCAGCAACGCAGGCTGAGCCACCGTACTCACTGTTTAAAATTCACTGAAAAGACTTTGTTTGAACGGTAAATAATATAATATTCTGAATTTCATTTCAGCACCTACTTTCCCTTATGAAAAGAAGTTCATTCCATAAATTTATTTATGTTTCCTACTAGCACTGTACACAGGGAGCAAAGTATGCCAGGTGTGTAGTGTGAGAAGTAGACTTATTTGAAACTATCAGATTTATTTGCAAGCATTTCTCTCTCGCTCTCTTTCATTCTCTATACCGATTATCCTGTACAGGGTCGCGGGGGTGCCTGGAGCATATCCCAGGTGGCACTAGTTACACTTGGTACACTAGTTACACTCGACAGGGTGCCAATCCATTGCAGGGAACAAGCATGCCCACTCAATCACATTGGACATGCCAGTTAGCCTAATCTGCATGTCGTTGCACCATGGCTGGAAACCCCCCGAGGATGAGGATGAGGAGAGAATGCTAATTCACTTTTTAATGATCGGTCTGGTAAATACGGTTAAAATCCCCATAAGTATTCATGTTTAATACAACAAAGTCAGCGGGCTTAAACAATGTGCATAGTGGCCACTGTACAAGCCGCTGGAGGCAGTGTTAGGATCTGGGGTTGCTACAGCAACGTTATGTGGCAATAAAATAAAGTCAGCTGATGACGTCAATATACTGAATGACCAGGGTATCACATTAATTGAATTTTTCTTCCCTGATGGCAAAGGACTCAAATTGTGAAACAGTAGGAATCGAGGCCTCCGAGTGGCGCAGTGGTAAAGTGCTCGCCCTATCATCCGGAGATCGCTGGTTCGATTCGCGGGTGATGCTGTAACCCCTCGAGGCCAAAGGTCTAGAGAGAGCTGATTGGCCGTGCTCTCTCAGAGGGGTGGGATGAGAGGTACTTCGTGCTCCCACATTAATCACGACTCTACAGCCAATCAGGGGCGTCTGTGAGCTCACGCAAGCGGAAGGAGCGGATAGCGCTGTCCTCCGAGTGTGTTACACCACCCCCAATGGTGCATGAGTGAGCAGTTCGAAAAGATGCGGTCGACTGGTGTCATGTGGTTCGGAGGAAACACGTGATAGTCTTCAGCCCTCCTGACTGAGTGATTGTAGTAGCCTTAATGTGGGAGCCCCCTAGTGACGGGGAGGAATTGGACACGACTAGATTAGGGAGAAAATCAGGAATTTTTTATATTTTTTTAAGAAACAGTGGGAATCATTTTGACACATGACCTAACCACCACAACGTGCACTGTAATGAAAGCTAAAGGTGACTGAATGGCAGTGAATATTGTTATACGCTAGCAAATTTTTTTAAAATTCTCATTAACTCAATTTTACTGTACAGAAACACTATAATGCCTAAAAGTGCCTCTACTCTACTACGCATATCAGAACTTATTTAATCCCTTGGTTCTAAGTTTCCTCTAATGGTGCAAGAGTTCTGCCTATGGTTGGACAATGTCACAGGATGATACCCCAGTAAGGACGTTTACTTTTAAATGGGTGGCCATCCTATAAATTATGACAATCTTGAGATAAACCATTTTTGTACAAGTAGGGCACAGTAAATGTTGGCCTAAAACTAAAGTCTTGGCTTCAGAGAGAGTGAGAGAGAGGGGAAAAAAAGCTAGTATGTTCTACATTTCTGCAGTGCAGCATGTGTCTTTACAATATGGCTTCATAAAGCAGTGCAGTATAATACAGGTCTAAAAGCTTCCTTGTTGTCCGTAAATCTAAAAGATTCGACTTGAGATACAGCCATACCCGCTGAATACAAAAGACTTCTGGATGAAGAAAGAACCTACCTGCGGTTCCCGAGTAGTCTGTAACGCTCAACGGATAGCCGTCCTCATCCGGGTCGACCGAGAACAATCCCACACCAAAGGATCCATACTGCGCGAAGGAAGTGCTGTTCTCAAAGTCCTCCATGTCGATTCTCAACTCGTAATTAGCCTGAATGGTCAGAGCATGAATCCGGGTCAGACCTAAAAAATGAAGAGGGAGAAGGTGCTGAGTCAGATGACAGAAACTAAACAATAAAAGACGTTGCAAAGGAATTAAATACAGTTTAGATCGAAGTGCCTGGCAGCATGAACTTCCATGAGAACCATCATCATTAAGAATTCAGTTCCTACCCCAGCGCATCCAATCAATAAACAGCTTTATGCAACTTTATTTCAATGGAATCAGATATTCTTCGGTTCAGGAGGAGGTCAGAGCTGTAGTCACTCTTAATGTACATGATCTACATGGTTGACTCCAAGGCTAGGAGGAGTATAAAATTAAGATTTTGTTGTAAACACACCCGAGAAATTCACACTCAAACAAAAGAGCATGCGATTCTAGGCCATACAGTATTAAACACACACACATATACTTATGTATTAAACAAATAATTAATGAATAAAATTATGAAGAACTCATAAAATGAGCTAGGCATAGCAGATCAGATAATCATTTAAAAACCAATGCTTTTTTCATTGATCTAGTGTCTTGCAGATTCATAAGGCATTTGTGCTACTGTAACTGTTGTAGCATGAAATAAAAATAATAATAATTGGATGTGCTGAATCAAGTACCATTGTATAAGTTGTGTTAAATAATGAGGGTGGAAGCCAATAAGACAAATAAGAACAAATAAAATAATTTTTTCCATGAAACATTCATTCATTCATCTTCTGTACCGCTTTATTCCATGAAACATTAACACCCCATAATATTAAGAATTAACTGGAAATCCTATTGTGAACACATTTGTGAAACGATCTGCGGGACTAGAGACGTAGATGGACATAGAGTTTTTTAGTGAACTGGTACAGTATGGTTGGATGCTGTCTTCCCCATTCTCATTGATCACTCAGGTTTGTTGACGGTGGAGTGACTGGCTGCTTCACTTCCCAGGGACCCCTCACGTCTGTGCTACCTTCTGGCTCTGCCTTTTTAGTTATGCTGGCATACAGTAGTTAGTCCTGTTGAGGTCCCTGATTGCACCCTGCACTAAATACAGTACTGTATAGATCCCCTCTCTCTCTGTCAATACATGGTATAGTACCGGGGTACTCAATAGGCGGACTCCGGTCCGCATCCGGACCCAAATACGGTTAAATCTGGACCGCCGCCAAAACAAAAATGCTAACGAGAAAAATGAAAACGAGAGTTTTCTACAGGTCGCGTGTGATCAGAACTCTCGCGCACCCTCCCCCCCTTCGCATGGTCACAACTCACTCATTCACTCATCGTCTATACCACTTAATCCTGTATTCAGGGTCGCGGGATGCCTGGAGCCTATCCCAGGAGACTAAGGGCACCAGGTGGGGTACACTCTAGACAGGGTGCCAATCCATCGCAGGGCACACACATCACACACTCATTCACACACATACACACATCACACACTCATTCACACATTGCAGGCAATTGTGTGGGAGGAAACCGGAGTACCTGTAGGAAACCCACCAAGCACTGGGAAAACATGCAAACTCCATGCACACAGAGACAGGAATCGAATGTGGCCGGGAATCCACTACACCACCGTGCCACCAACCTGAAACCAAGGTGGTTTTAATGTTGATGTTTTTATTGTTATGGCTGATTGGTGTATGTGAGCCATAAACGAAATTATGTTTATCTAGAGTTTAAAGAAAAAAAATCCACAAAACTATCCTTATTGATGGCAAGATGTGGGTGCAAATCTTGCCTCTGGTCATTGTGCGTGTGCGTGCGTGTGCGTGCGTGCGTGTGTGTGTGTGTGTGTGTGTTTCCATGTTCTCCCCAAGCTTGGATGGTTTTCTTCAGCTACTCTTGTTTCTCTCCACAATCCAAAGAACAGTGAAGTAGACTGATTGGTTTCTCCAAATTGCCTATAGTGTATTGCGTGTTCGAGTGTGTGTTCTACAATAGATTGGCACCTGCCCAGGATGTAACCAGCCTTGTGACTTAGGATAGGATCCAACCTTGTGACCCTACACAGGTTGAACAGCATAGATAATGGACAAATGGACTATATTGATCAAGTACAACAGAATGTTTAAGAAGCACCGAGCTAAGATGCATCAGATTACCCTACATGCATCATGGATGTATAAAGCTGTCTGCACCTGTTTTCACAAATAAACAGGTGAATCTTGATTGCTTTGTAGAAAGCCGGCAATTTAAAAAGTAAAATGAGACTGAATAGATATTTCCGCTCAAAATACTAAACTTTTCACTTTTAGAGAAATTATCGCGCGCCTCTCGAAAGCAGGTGCGAACTGACTCCTCCCTTTAAACTGTGTACACAGTATGTCAGGTGCATGATTTTATTTCTGTCAGTGCAGATATTCCTTATTTATGACAAAACGGTGTAAAAAACAAACAAACTCGTGTTTATACAACATTTTATATGTATAACTATGGACATTATCACAAAGCAGCCATGCAGGCATCCAAAGATCAAATTATAATCTATCATTAATAAGCATGCCAGAGGTAATGGCGCCAACACGAGACAAGATGAGGATGAAACATTAAGAGTAACCAAGACTCAAAATGAAACCCCTCCTTATCTTAACAAAAAGTAGGGTTGATATTTTGTACTTCTAGAAAAACTTGACACAACTGATTAAGTGATAGACAACCAGACAGACCATTCATTCCTTAGAGTTCTCACATTTAGGTCGCTGGATGGCTTGCCTGATACTTATACTGTACAATATACTGTAGATGTTTATACAATAGTTGAAAATGAGAAATCTGAATCTGAGGCACTTCCACAAGTGGTTTATATACAGAAGAGCATAACAGCTGTATTCGTGCCCACTTCACTGTTAACGTACGGATGTGACATTGTTTAATAAGAACTTTACTGACATATCTTTATTATCAACTCGTATTTAGACTTGAGCTTTTCTACACCTCTACAGTTAAACTTTCCGTAGCATTTCGTGGCAGCTTTTAAACCGCAAACCGACCCTGAGTTAAGAACATGCTTGGTGAAGCAGCACTCCAAAGAATTCGAGCCAGCTCTCTGACATGAAGCTTGCAACTTCACTACATTTTTTTCATTTAATATTCCCAACCCTGGCTTCAGAGAGCAAGCATGGAGAATACATATGAAATCCCTAGAAAGACCAGGTACTCTGTGTGTTTTTGTGTGTGTGTGAGTATGTGTGCATGCGTGCGGGCATGTCTATATTATAGGATCAGGACACAAAATCAATAAGGCTGGGAATTGATTTTAATTGGGGCTCTTTTGTGGGGCTCTTAAGGAAACAAAGTTGGAAACTTTATATTGCTGTGAAGTTGTTCTTCACAGCAATATTAATAGGGGCCAGGGGTAGCTCAGTGGTTAAGGCATTGGACTACGGTTTGGAAGGTCCCAGGTTCAAACCCCACAACCACTAAGTTGCCACAGTTGGGCCCTTGAGCAAGGCCCTAACCCTTAACTGCTCAGATGTACAAACTGGATTCCAAAAAAGTTGGGACACTAAACAAATTGTGAATAAAAACTGAATGCAATGATGTGGAGATGACAAATGTCAATATTTTGTTTGTAATAGAACATAGATGACAGATCAATAGTTTAATCCGAGAAAATGCATTTGTTGACACCGTGAAATTTGGAATCAACATATTTTTCCTTTAAAATGATACATTTTCTCGGATTAAACTTTT
>JAOTQY010000029.1:10176909-10187110 GCA_026413445.1 Dolichallabes microphthalmus
ACACACATACACACACTCATTCACACACTATGGGCAATTTGGGAACGCCAATTAGCCCAACCTGCATATCTTTGGACTGAGGAAAACCCGGAGGAAACCCACCAAGCACGGGGAGAACATGCAAACTCCATGAACACAGAGACGGGCATCGAGCCTGGCCGGGAATCGAACCCGGGGCCTGGCGGTGCAAGGCGACAGTGCTAACCACTACACCAGCGTGCCGCCCGTAAATTATTTACTGAAATAATTTTCAACAAGACATCACTGATTAACAAGAAAAACAATCATTTAAAAGGACATAAATTCTATCAGACATGTCTGTCCAGGGAGCTTGTCTTGGCAAGGGCGTGAAGGTAAGACATGCACAGAATTCAGAACATAATTCAGGCAATAATTGACGGCTTCTGCCCTTATTGAAGATTAAACTAGAAAGCAGCGAATCAAGAATTGATAAAAATGGCGGAAAAGTAAAAAAAAAACCTGGCAAGTCAAATAACCAGAGAAGAGTGCTCGTCTCATGTGCTTGGCAAGAACACAGACATGCAAAACGTACCTTGGGATATGCTTCCCCATGGCTCTGAATGCAAAAGAAAATCATTGTCTCCTTGTGTGTGTGTCAGAGATCTAAAGCTTCCTTGTCATCTGGCATCCATTTCAAAGTAAAGCATTGCCATTAGTGTGGTTTAGCAGCGGCTACCTGAAGGCATTTTGATCTATGAAGATACGTACATACAGTACATACAATCCAGATCCCATAGTGAGACCCGGGAGCTGCACCTTTCAGGTTGCACGTGAGAGATCTTGGAAAACACAGCGCACCCCTTAATAAAACATGCGAGCGCGTCTGTGCTCGGGGCCGCATTTGAAATGAACGGCTGCGTTTCGATTCTAAATAAATCCTCTCCTTCAATCCACGGAGCACCCAAAGAGCTTTAATTATTCACAATAATCCCTGTAAGTACTTACTGAGTCACCTTTAAGCAGGAAGCGCTCTAAATCTTTATTGCACCTAGAGTATAAATTTAGGCAGTTAAAAACAAGATATTTCTCATGTTTTGATAAATATTTCACCCGAACGCATATGAAAATTCTCAACAGCACCTTGTAAATTTGCTGCACTCTCACTCACTCATCGTCTATTCCGCTTCATCCTATATTGAGGGTCGCACCTGGAGCCTAACCCAGGAGGCAGGGTACATCCTGGACAGGGTGCCAATCCATCGCAGGGCACACAGTCATACATTATAGGAAATTTGGAAATGCCAATTAGCCTAACCTGCATATCTTTGGACTGTGGGAGGAAACCGGAGTATCCGGAGGAAACCTCCCAAGCACGGGGAGAACATGCAAACTTCATGCACACAGAGACGCAAATCGAGCCTGGCCGGGAATCAAACCCGCACCCTGGAGGTGCAAGGCGACAGTGCTAACCACTACACCACCGTGCCGCCTAAATTTGCTACAGTTTAAAAAAAAAAAAAAGCATTTTGATGGCATGTGGAAAAAGACAAGGCTTTGGGAAGGAAATGAGAAACTGGCCGTGATTGAAAGATGTAGTTTTGGATGATAAATCCACTGCAAACCTGCTGACTGTAGTATCCGATGTACTGGGTAAACAGAAAAAAAAATTATAACGGCATTAGATTGAGTGGAAATGGATATGTGATGTTTTCTCCCTGGGCTTTATTTTTTTTTCAACAGCCACCATGAATCTGCTTCAGCTTTTACACAGTGTGTCCGCAAAGCAATTTCTTTCCATATAACCAATATCCACTGGCAGCACAGCACACAATAGCTGACACCAGATGAGCTTCCGCAGCAGATTACACTGCTTTGCCATGTACGCCGACCTCCTTTTGTCTAAAGGCTTCAACACGGATGGATGACCTTATTTGAAATTCTAGGAATGAGAGCCAGGGCCAGGCAGCTGTTGAATAGTCAGAAAGTTCAGGAGCTCTGAAAATAGTTCTAGCTGTACGGCAAACCACATGTTAATATCAATACACTAATTCTCAATACTTTATCATACACTATATGTACAAAAGTATTTGGCCAAATGTGCAATGATATTGTATCCAAATTCATACACTTCAATATGGAGTTAATCCCCCTTTTGCAGCTACAGTATAACAACTTCCACTATTCTTGAAAGGCTGTCCACAAGATTTTGGAGTGTTTCTGTGGTAATTCATTCTGTAGAGCATTTATGAGGTCATGCTGTGATGCTGTACAAGAAGGCCTGGCTTACAGTCTTCGTCCTAATTCATCCCCAGGGTGCTCGATGGGGTTGAGGTGAGGGCTCTGTGCGGGCCAGACAAGATCTTCCACACCGAAACTCATCAAATCATGTCTTTATAGTCCTTACTTTGTGCACCGGAGCACAGTCATGTTGGAATAGAAAAGGCAATTTCTCAAACTGTTTCCACAAAGCATTGTCCAGTCTTTTTTGGTATTAAGATTAAGATAGTCCTTTAATGAGAATAAAGGGCCTGACTGAAACACGTGGATTAAATTAATCAACAAGTTTGACCAAGTACTTTTGTTCTTATAGTGCATCTACATTTAAGCCTTGTTCAGACAAATCTGATCTTTGACTGTCCACACTGTTTTTTGTAAGTGATCAGAACGGATTCGGCTCTATTCAGACTGGCAGCCTAAATCCGACACATTGTCAACCTACGTGCATTGTAGTTGCTGTTGTAACTATCCCGGGTGTTAGCGTGGGTACACTGTCGTAAATGTGGTGTGGCGTCAAATGCTAGTGATTTTATAACCACAAGACAGTTAAGAATGGTGATGTCATATCCTGCCACAGTGCTATGGAATATTTCATTTCTCCAGAGATTAATTGTTCTCCATTTCCATCACCATTTCTTTAATTGTATTCCAGCTTGTTTTTCAACTATGGATCTATATCAGTACGACGTGATTATGTGGACTTGAAATTGAGTTTAAGCCGGTAGAGCGTCCTGACTAAAAAACAATTTAAGGAATCTGATTCAAACCAACGAATCTGGGTGTGGTTCAAATCGGATTTGCAAAAAACGTTTGAGTACAAGGATGTCATCCTTCACGTAATCACTAATATTATTGATATTTCGGGGGAAAAAATTCAACAGCGCCCCTCTTGTATGACTTTCTACTTCATCAGCTATGGATGTGTATTTCAGGGGATGATCGACACTATGATGATGTCACATTTTATACAGAGTCGAGGTGGGTTAGAGCCCACTGCAGTCGTTCCTGCGAGTAATCAGCAAATGGAATATCTGATTCTTGAAAATGTGAGAACTGTATGCAGAATCATTCATGAACACCAGTTGCACATTACATGAACGTGACTGGGTGTTATTGCCACATCCCAGTACATTCCTGACGTCGCTCAAAGCCATTTGCGCATGTTTGGGGTTCCTGGGAGGTCAGAATTTCAGATGTGAAACAGGCAGTCTGATCATGGCTCTGGTACTCGTACTAAGAAATCTTTCTGCCTTGATGGTATCCCAGCAAATTATAGTTTGAATAGTGCAAACGTTTTCAACAGATCCTTGAAAATCTATTAATAACTTGTCGCCAACTTGAGGAAGAGATGCATCTACAGTACAGTATCTTTAGTAATTGTACACACAGTCTTTTCCTAAATGAGTAGATCACGAAATCTAATACGTACCTTGTAGTCAATGTATAGTGTGCAATGCATAGCTCCGCATTCTCTGTATGGGTTCAAAAGCAATCTAAGGACACAGCAACGAGGAAGCCCATCCCGAAGCCCTCCACAGCGTACAACAAAGACACCAGAGTCCAGTGACTGCAGCCATAGATCTAGTCCATTAAAGGAGAAAAAATTTCATAGCCCTAAAATCTGTCAATTTTGTAAAGATGTGATGAGAAAAGGACAGTTAGGTAGCAGGCTGAAGGTATTGCTTTAAAGCCCGTATTTGCTTTCCAATTTACAGCCTCTCCGTCGATGCTCGCACACTCCAAATTACGCAGCTCCATCAATGACAGCAATCTGCCACGAAGACAGAGCTTTTCACCGATGGAATCCACCGCATCTCCTCTGCTGCTCTCTAATCCACAGGCATCACAGCATAGAGACAAATAGAAACAAATACACTGATGCACATTGCTATTGAAGCACTTTTTCCCCTCCCAGTTTAATGTGCCAAATTGCGCAGGAGTCGATATTTGTACAAATTCAGGGTTCTCTAATCTTTAGAAATCCTTAAAAGCTCTATAACATATTGTAGGGGCTGTATTCTTAATCTTCATTAATGTGATCTCATTTATCCATATCTTTCATTCTGAAATTCTGTTTATTAACAAAATCCTTTTTTTTTTTTTGTCGGAGCGCAACACGAATTAACAGAGAAGATTATAGATGTGCTAAGCTAGTACAACAGGTCAAAATAATGACACGTAACTTGAAAGGATTATTTTTTATCATCCATTGTGATTTCTGGAAAATGTACTAATGCAATTTATCACCTTATTATGACACATAATAAGGGGAAAAAACCTACACTGTGAACACTTCAGTCCCGCAGAAATGAACAGTGGTCTGCACTGTAGGTTGTAAAAACACGTTTGGGACGCGCCGAATTATCTGTCATACATTGGTATTGGAATCGGCCTACTGGCAAATAAAATGACATTCACTCATGCCAGTAGTCAATGTTGTTAAATTGTGCAGCTGCAGTCTTGGAAATTATCCAACAGGTTATCAAATCCCTTAATACTGCCAACAACACCGCCAACATGGGCATGTGTCGGGAAATGTAAACTGTGCGAGAGTATTCCTATGTCTCAAGAGACACCAGTGCCCAAATGTTGTTTCATAAATAAAAGCAAAAAAGCAAAAAGTTTAGTTCATTTTTTTATAATGAAGAATTCTTTGTGCCGTTGGTACAAAAGTGGCTTAGTAGGAGCTCCACATTGGGGATGGTGTGCTATTACTTTTTTTTAAGGAATTCGACCCATAGTTTCCCAAACTAATACCAAAATTCCTGTATTTCTGACACTAGGATCCTTTAGAGCTCTGAATTTTATGCGCCCCTGATCTTGGAGCAAAATGCACCAGTTTAGTATAAAGTGTTCCGAACCGCTTTGATCCCATCACTCCTACTGTAGCTGTCTCAGTTCTGGTCCAATTGAAAAACGAGACACAGTCTGTTAAAGCGCTTGAAACTCTATTAGATTCTAACTGTAATAATAAAAATTATTCACCTTTTCAAAAATGACCCTGAACTGAAATGAGCCATATATATATATAAAAAAAACAGTCCTCTCCCAAACAGTCCAAGGATCAATGCTCTAGCATGTATGGTTCCTCTCATAGAAGTAAAAGTAGCATGGGAGTGCCTTTGACTTTGAAGTTAAAGCTTGTTACATTCTCTGTGCCTGTGAGTTTTTGCATACTGTACAGGGGGAGGCGCAGGGGCAAAGAGTGGCCCATACCACGGCACCCTGGACTTTCCCACACACTACTTGGAATCACAGGCAGTATACATTCTCATGGTTTAGGAATGAGAAGTTTTTAGCTTTTTGCCCAGTAAAAGTGGTGTGCCACTGTGCCCTTACTTCACTATTTCTCCAGAAATTGTCTAAGTTCTATATAATGTCCATGAGTCCAATTAGTTCCTGTTATTAAATATGTTATAAAAGCTATAAACTACGGCTCCCTCATCAGCCTTTTGTTATTTATCTTGAAGACTGCTCTGCACCGGTGAGCCAGTGGTTGTGTTTACAAAGTGGCAAATAATCTGATTTGGGGCAAAATGCAATTTGTAAAATAAATGAATTTTCATCCAATTAAGTAATCAGATAATGGCAAAATCTGGGTCAATCAATAATCAGATTTCGTTTGTCTACATTATGAAAATACATAACTACACAGCAAAGTGTCCATTGCTGAAATAACACCCTACTGAGCTATTTGTTTGTGCATATTCATAGATAAAGACAAAACCAAACAAAAGAGATTAATAGGACAAACATGTTAAATGAGGGAAAGACGGAGCTAAAGATAGCATAGTATGCTGTTTACACTATTTAGTTTGCTGAGATCCATGTGAGAATGTGAGAGAAATTAGTTCTTTTTGAACTGGGGACCACTTATCATATTTGAAGTCACACTAAGCCTGGAGCCTTTTCCAGGAAACTTAGGGCACAAGTTGCGGTACACCCTGGATCATATCCCAACCCATCACAGGCCACAAGCACACACACCCTTACACATCACTACACACAATTTGGAAATGTCAATCAGCCATCATGTTTTTAACTGGGGGGAGGAAACTAGAGTACCCGGAGGAAACCCACCAAGCATAGGGAGGACATGCACACCACACACCACACACACAGGACCAGAGGTGAGTATCGAATCCCCAACCCTGGAAACGCAAGGTGGCAATGCTAATCATTAGGATATCATGCAGCAAAGAACCCATTTTGTAAGTTCAAGATGAGCACCAATTACTGTAAATTCTCCTGTCGTTTCTGACAATTTCTGTCACATTGCTCAATTAAAAGTTACCTGTTTATTGAGCTACAGTATACTCTGCAAAAAATATATATATCTTAGCAAGCAAGAATATGTTGCATATAGTTAATTGTATCTACACTTTCTTAAAATAAGATTACAGCAGACCAACTATAAGATAATTAAGATTATTCCTAATCAAATGCTATTAAACATTTAAGCTGAGATACTATGCTTGTTTTAGGAATTCATTTCTCGAAAGAAGCAAATTCTCTGCCAACATTTCTGATATTTGTTACTATAAAGAAAATAAACCATTGTAAAATGTCCTGGTGAAATCCTGAAGAACAAAAGACTGGAAGACTGGACAGGTGTTCTTCTAACTTTGAATTAGGAGGTGTTGGCTCGAGGTAGGGGGAGAGAGAGAGAGATCAAGATCGAGAGAGAGAATGAGGATGTGAGTGTGGGAGCGTTAGCACCTTAAGAACAAATGCAAGAGGAGACAGGAAGATAGCAGCATGGAAGATTTAACACATTAATATTGGATCTATGAGGAAGAGAGAAAGAGTGTACAATAAAAGTATTTTATATAAAATAATTCCCTTATAGTCACCCTATCCAGGGTGTACCTCACCTCGTGCCCTAAGTCTCCTGGGATAGGCTCCAGCCCTCTGCGATCCTGTATACATCACTATAGATGATAAGTGAGTGAGTAGATAAGGTTCAAGAATATTTCACTTGCTAAGATGTCTAGATATTATTATTATTATTATTATTATTAGCATAATTAACTGTTGTTGATTGAAAAAAAGTGTTTGTAGAAATAGTTAAAAAGATTAAAGCTAAAAATTAGCTGATCAGCTGTAATGTAAATGTAATTTTACATTCAATTAAATTTATTGTGATATTATTATTTCAGGTTGAAGCCCATGTACATGTCTGCCTGCCTTTCTGTACTCCAGAACTCTTTGCCTGACGTATTAATACAAAGAGAGAAAATTTTCCAAGGTTGAGTTCCTTACGCCATGTTTATGCTAAGTTCTAGTTCTTTCGTTGTCAGCCAAATACATTTCCTGTTCGGTAATCAGAGAGTGAATCACAGATGAGAAATCGAAAAAGTAGATCGGTAAAATAATAAATTTTGCCTTGAAACAACTCCACGCTTTAAAATTCACTTATACCACTTTCAGCGCTCCTTGGTAACCTAATCTATTCCACCCCCATCCTTAATGAAACCGACTGCCATAACATGTGTCCTTACTTACTAAACTTTACGGCCCCCCTGCCGACTCGTGTTTCACTAATTACATGGTAAACGTGATATCTTTCTAGGTGACACTAATGAGATTTCAGTAGAATGCTTCAGTAAAACCCTCCAATGCAAAAGCAGATAAACTAAATGCAATCTCAGTGATCATTCAAAGCACTGGAATGGCAGCAGGTACTGTGGGCTCTCCAGGGAGATCCATAGTGTAGCTCCGGTTATTGTCTGTTTGGAATATTTGCATGCTGTAAGACCTCTCAGATTTTCAATAACCATCAAAGACATAAATTTGCCCTTTTGTATGAATACGTATGGCCATGGTGTTCCCCATAGACCACCACAGTTTCTGGAGAGCCTCTGGATCCAGTGAAAAACCTAAACAGAATCTAGAGGTTTTAATAATTCTACGTTTTTGAAGGTGGTTGGAAACCTGAGAGGTCTTACAGCATGCAAATATGAATGAATGAATGAATGAATGAATGTTTTTACAAATTTTTATTAACATTTTTAATAAACCACCCATGTCTTCATCTAAATGCAACATCAATATTTACACCAAACGGCACATGTTAAAGTTATTTTTAAATTGCAAAGCCTTCCCACATATTAGACTTCCATTTTACTTCTACTCAGATCACGGCCTTAATCCAGAGCAGGAAATTAGCTCCGGATTAAATAACTAAAGCTGGACACTGACATCAGGTGAGAATTTTCTCCTACATCAACTGCCTCCAGTTCTTGGAGGGTGTTTATATTATACAGTCCAAGTATAGTCTCACATCTCCACACATGAATACATACAGTACACTACATTGGCAAAAGTATTCGCTCGCCTTGCCTTCACATGTATATGAACTTGAGTAACATCCAATTTCTAATCCACAGGGTCTAATATGATGTTGGCCCACCCGTTGCAGCTTTAACAGCTACTGTATAACTCTTTTTGGAAGGCTTTCCACAAGGTTTAGGAGTGTGTTTATGGGAATGGGGACCATTCTTCCAGAAGCGCAGTTGTGATGTTAGACGAGAAGGCCTCAGGCTCACAGTCTCCACTCTAATTCATCCCAAAGGTGTTCTATCTGGTTGTGGTGTAGGCCAGTCAATTTCATCCACACCGAACTCGTTCATTCATGTGTATGGACCTTGCTTTGTGCATTGGTGTGGAGTCATGTTGAGTCAAGATGGGGCCATCCCCAAACTGTTCCCACAAAGTTGGGAGTATGAAATTGTCCAAAATGTCTTGGTATGCTGAAACATTAAGAGATCCTCTCACTAGAACTAAGAAACTCTCTGCAAACTGAGCTAATCCGAAGGCCACATGAAGGTTGGAAGTCTGTAGCTACTGACTGAAGTTGGCGACCTCTGTGCACTATGCGTCTCAGCATCGCCTGACCCCACTCTGTGATTTTACCTAGTCTACCACTTCTTGGCTGAGTTGCTGTCATTCCCAATCGCTTCCACTTCGTTATAATATCTTGTAACAGATTGCATTTACTGTCCATTCCTGAACATGAGATGAGATCTGAAGTGCTTAGAAACCACAGAACTCCAATAAATTTGACATACGTAGGACTCGTGTGTAATTTAGCCGCAATATAATTTGTAAATACTGATTAATCATGTAATATGCAATCTGTCCAATTAAATGAGACTGGGAAATGTGGCAAGTGGAAATCACTGGGACCATCTGTAGCCCATCAGCAATTTAACGTCCGCTAATAAGCTGCACACTGAACTGTGGGATTGAACTTGCGCAACTTCTCCTTCAGCAAATCAATAAAAGCCAGTTGGGCAATCAAGGATTATACAGATAGCATCTGGGGGAAACAACTTTGCAGATACTCAGTGTGTCTCCACACTATTTTTTTCCCACAGGATGCTTAACTCTTCATGCGGCACATATATGGGCACTGCAGATATTCTGAGGGGTGCAGCATGTCGTGTTGGAATAAGCATTTTCTACAAGTTTTATTTGTGCCGAAGTGACTTGTATCAAGGAAAATGTAGCTTATATAAGTACAGAGCTCTCGGGAGGATTATACAGTTGCTTCACATGCATTAAATGGCACTTTGGTTTGTCACTTTTTTGTAGAAACAAGAAAGATTCTCAAACCCTTAAGAGTCCGAGGCATTTTAGAAGACCTGCAGTAATTCAGCGCTCTTTTTAAATTTATGTAGATTTGTAGATCTTAACCACTTATGATATCATAAGATCCTTACTTATGTAGAGCACAAACTTGTCAGTCAGTCATCTTCTATACCGCTTTATCCTGTATTCAGGGTCGCGGGGACCTGGGGCCTCATGTATAAACGTTGCGTACGCACAAAATCGGCATAGAAATGTGCGTACGCATTTTTCCACGCACATATTGGGATTTATAAAAAATTAACTTGGCGTAAATAAGTGCGCACCGTAAGGACGCTCTTGACCGTGCGTACGCACTCTTTTAGAAGCGTAT
>JAOTQY010000029.1:10194175-10206687 GCA_026413445.1 Dolichallabes microphthalmus
TGCGATGGATTGGCACCCTGTCCAGGGTGTACCCTGCCTTGTGCCCTAAGCCTCCTGAGATAGGCTCCAGGCCCCCCACGACCCTGAACACAGGATAAAGCAGTATAGAAGATGACTGACTGACTTTCGAAGTTACAAACATGCATTCGTGCATGTTTAATCACGGAAGTTAGATCACGTGTCCAGCGTACACTGTCACGTGCAGCAAATCCTAAGCAAACATGGCACATTCTTTTCTCCTACCACACAGGATACTGTACTGTGTGAATAGTTTAGAGCATGCCACCTGCAGGATTATAGAGATATGGCCACATTCTTCCACTGAATTGTAAAATTTAGTTTAGAAAGTCATTGTACTGATACATGAATTGCTAGATAGAAGAACCATTATAAGTAACAAATAGATTTTTCCTTCAATCTCTACTTCTAATCCTGACTCATCTGAACTCATCAGATGTTTTCACCATTGCTACAAAGTCCAGTCTTTATGCTCCTTAGCCTTTAATTCATAATTAGCCACTAACAAGTGGTTTCGCAATGGCCACACTGTTTAGTCCATTGCACTGTGCAGGTGGAAATGCTCTATATTTAACTGTATACAATGCAACTTCACAAAGCATTTAAGTGATCTCTATTTATGACTCTTTTTTTGGACCACATGAAGTTTTGCACTATCCTTCCAGGCCTTAACAATGTGTTGGACAGGTCTTAACTCAATTCCAGTAATTTAAGATCCCCTTAGCTGTTTTCTTTGATTTATGCAGAGCAAATATTATTGTGATGATATTTTTATTTTTTTTGGCCAGACAGTGTTCTTACAAAAAATGTCCAAGTCTAAGAATCTAAGTGACATTGACAAGGGCCTAATCACTATTGCTAAATGACTGGGTCAGAACATCTCCAAAACAGCTGGTCTTGCCTGGTGTTCCTAGTTTGCAATGATAAGTACCTAACAAAATGCTCCAAAAAAAAAAAAAGGACAACAGGTGAACTGGAGACAGGGTCATGGGAACCCAAAGCTCACTGAAGTGAATCGAGAGTGAAAACTCATGTGGTCTGATCCTACAGGAGAGCTTATGTAGCACAAATGGCTGAAAATGTTAATGTATATTATGTAAAATAAAAAAATGTTAATCACGGACAACATGCTCGTGCTGACATTGAAAACGGACGGCTGAGCATCAGAACCGAACCACGGAGCAATAGAAGAAGATTGCCTGGTCTGATGAATCCCGTTTTCCTTAACATCATGTGGATGGCTGTGTGCGTGTGCATCACGTACCCGAGGAAGAGATGGCACCAGGATGACTCTGAGAAGGACGGAAGCCGTCTTTGGCAGTGTGATGCTATGGACAATATTCTGCTCATTTGTGAGATTCATGTGGATGTTACTTAGACACATACTGTACCACCTACCTAAACATTGTTCCTGACCAAGTACTGTACACCTCTTCATGGTAATTAGCCTACAATGTGAGCAGAATATCTAGAGGAATCCCACAAAGCCACTTTTTAGCCTTGCTTAATAATAAAAGAATATATTTACTGACTACATTTTTAGCCTAAGATCATATAGAAACATGCACAATGACAGAGCAAAAAAAAAAAAAAGCAAAGCACTTTATGACAAAAAAAAAAAAAAAAAACACCAGAAGGCGACTGATTCAGAAAAACTGCGAGACTCTTATTGTTAAATGAGCTTTGAAGCTCCAAATGTCAGCGCTGCATCCCACATGGATATTAGGATAGCTCAGCACACTGGCGCACTGCTTTTCCATCAGGGTGACGCCTGTGCGCTGAGAAATAAAAGAAAAAAGAAAAAAACTGTCCTTGAGCCACTGAGCTCTCTACATGAAGTGCAAATACTTTCAAACACCCTGTCGGCCGTCACAGACTATGCGGGATCTAAAAAAAGGTTTTTAAACCCGTGCTGTCAGTAAGCGCCTGCTTGCCGGTTCTGTGCGGAGGAGCACGACGAACCTCTTTCACACGTGCGCTTGCACCCGTACATGTGTGAACACTCGCCAGAGCTGTTCATCTGGCAATTTACTGGGACGAGACCAAGTGAAGGCAAGGCGGAAGACTAAAAACTTCACACGCTGCCATTTTGGCCGTGGTAGAAAGAGAAATAGATTGAGGCTATGTTTATGCTGTGATGCTGAATAGACTTTCAGTAATTTTCAGAATCATTCTTCTTATGCAAGGCCATGATGGACAGATAAATCCATTACACAGGAACACAAACCAGCTTGTGATTCTCATTACAGCAGACTCGAGTTGTGTCCAGTATCGAGTTTTTTAGGGGGGGAGGGGGGAATTAAATAAATGAGTAAAATAATTGTGGATACAGAGGACAATCATTGCAGATAGTCACAGCTGTGCCACAGATGTTTATACATCTGATTATGGCTCCAAAACTTTCTGCTCCAATTAACCACTGTTCGTTACAGAGATATTCCGTTTCAAAGATTTTTTTTTTGAGCATTTTCTCCCTATCCTTCCTAAGCCCTTTCTCTTTTCTAATTTCCATGTTTTTTCTTCCTCTTTCGAGTCTTTTGCGTGACAGATTTTGTGTATGTATGATGTCTGCTGTGTATCTCTGCCTCCCTCTGTGCTCCTTTCTCTGTCATTTTAATCTTTTTCTTTCTCGCTCCATGTGGCAGGAATGGAAATGGAGTGCAAAGAATTTTTTAATTAATAAAGTAACACGAGAGAACATAAGCTATGAATCGAAGAAAAGACAAAAAAAAAAGGGGGGGGGAGCATGAAAGCAGTTTATTTGTATGTGTGTGATGAATGGGGCTGTAAACCAAACAGTGTGAGTGATAGAGAATGAAAGATTTTCACTTCCTTTTTTTTTTGTCGCACCTCCAATCTTCACCATCGCGCTTCTCCCTGCCACCACCACATACCTTCTGCTTTCCTTCCTCACTTTTTCCATTCTTTTTTCCCCCTTTTTCTTGCTCTCTGAACTCAATCTGTTTCTGCAAGCCCCACATCCACATCAAAAAAAAAAAAAAAAGAAAGAAAGAAAAATGCTGAAGGCCAGCGAAGATAAATAGCTTTCTCCCTCCTCTACGGTCTCCTACTGCTGACGATACGCTCAGGATTGGATGAGTGGGGCAAATGCTCTCATGTTCAATATGTCCCCCTTTCAGATGTAATAGAGAGGGCAAACATAGAAAATATGTGTTGCTGTCAGCTTGGAATCGCTCACGTCTGCACAAGGAAGGATTGGCTCATCTTCTTTTTTTTCTTTTTACACAGTAGTGCACAAGAATTCTTGATTGGTCAGAAGATGTTGAGCAATTTTTAATAGTTTCAAGTAGAACCTTTATCAATCTCACTCAGTCATTGTCTATACCACTTTATCCTGTATACAGGATCGTGGAGGGCCTGGAGCCTATCCCAGGAGACTTAGGGCACGAGGCGGGGTACACCCTGGACATGGAGCCAATTCTTCACAGAGCACACACACATATACACACTCCCTCACTCATTCACACACTACGGGCAGTTTAGGAACATGAATTATCTCCATGTGTATCGCCCTCTCTTGGTTTGTGTTTTGTTATGTTTTTGTTTAGAGTTTTAGTTTGAGTTGGACTTCATGTCCCAGACTGCACCTCGGGCAGGTGAGGTAAGCAACCACCTGAGCCGAGGAAAGTAATTAAGTAATTGAGTATAAATAGCCTGACTGAAGATCAGTCAGGCATCTAGCATTAGTTGTCATTTTGTTTTTTGTATTGTTGGTTATGTTTTGAAAAACAACAGATATTAAAGGTTACTAGGTGCTCTCAGAAGAGAGCTTTTGTTTGTTTTGTGCTTTATCTTAAATAAAGACAAGTTTTTTGGAACAAGTTGCTTGCCTCTGCGAATATGCCACACCCATGCCGACACACACGTAGTAAACGTGACAGTATGCTAGACCTTACATGTGGCATAGCGGAGATCTCTCCCCTAGACGTTTTTTGGGGGGGAGCAATTACCATCTCGCCCGAGCTGGCGGAATTACTTGACGACAGCGAGGAGCAGGGAGAGAGAGAGAGGTGTGGCAGAGCTGGGAAGGCTGCAGGCTTGCCAGCCAGCCGACGCCACTCAAAGATGATGCACACACCATCTCGCCAGACCCGGCGGACTGGCTGGACGACAGCGAGGAGCGGAGAGAGAGAGAGGTGCGGCAGAGCTGGCAAGGCTGCAGGCTCGCCATCTGGCGGACGCCATTTAGAGGCGACGCAGCTCGGGGTGACGGACGTCCCCGCACCGACCAGGAGGTACGGACCAAGAAGGTCTGGTACGGCGGTGAAAAGGGGGAATTTGAGCCTCAGGCTAATCGGCTGGAAAGAGGAAGGAACGAGAGACCTCGTCAAGTTTTATGTGGAGAAATACGTGACCTGCGGGAACAGGTGGAAGAGCTCCAAAACCTGCTCGTCCAAATCCGAGAGAGCCACGATGCAGACGCTGAGCTCCGAGAGAGATCTCTGAGCCTCGGGAGAGTCACGATGCAGACTCTGAGCTCCGGGAGATCTACGATGTAGGCTCCGAGCTTCGCGAGAGTTACCCATTGGGCACTGATCGTTATCCTCTTTCTCCGCCTCCACCGATTCTCGAAAGCGAGGATGATGCTCCGCAGACTCTTTGCTGGCCTTTTTGTTCTTATTAACTGAGAGATAGAGAGAAAGAGAGGAATGACTGCTTATACTTACTTGAACATTGATCAGCTATTTCAATGGTTTCATCCAGAGCATTAACAATAAAACCACATAGGTTCTGTGTTAGGCGGCATGTGGTGCAGTGGTTAGCACTGTCGCCTTGCACCTCCAGGGTCCGGGTTCGATTCCCATCTCTGTGTGTACCCTGTGATGGATTGGCACCCTGTCCAGGGTGTACCCCGCCTAGTGCCCTAAGCCTCCTGGGATAGACTCCAGGTCCCTGCGACCTGAATACAGGATAAAGTGGTATAGAAGATGAGTGAGGTTCTGTGTTCACCTTGTGCCACCAGTGTGGCTCTGGCCCTTTGGGGCGTAGTTGTGCAGGAGTTCTGGAGTATTGTTGTGGTGTCTGGCACAGGGATGTTAGCAGTGTCGACCTTACGTGTGCCTGGCTGTGGGTGTTCTGGTTCCTTTATATTGTGTCTAGCATTAACTTTTTGTTCTGTGATGTGTGTTGCATTGGCTTTTGTGGGATCGGACCAGACAGGCTGACTTTTGGTCCCTTTTGGGTGAACCTTGAGTGTCCATGATTGTTCCCACAACCTAAGGAAACACTTGTGCATACTTGTGTGCACATATGGGATGCATCACCTACAAACAGACACTATTTTTGCTATTTCCCAGGATTCATTTGCAAAAATAAATAATAAACGGGACTTAAACATATGATGGACTCAAAGAGAATGACGCAAACACAACTTTGTTCTCAGACATCAAGGGGGTGTATCAGTGTTCCTCACTTCCACTGTGAGCTGCCACATCACATCTCATTTGCAACTAACGCTGCAACTGAATAACTTCCAGCTGCTTTGTCACATCATGTCACTGCTAGTGTGAGTGTAGGATTTCTCATGAAACTAATTGTCACCAGTTGCTTTGACACTTATTGGTGTCAACACTGGGATAGCAGAGTAATGGAAGAACGCAATTATAAAAGTTCTTCATGCTTTTTAACTATTTACAATGCATCCAACATAATATAATATGTGCCCAAGTGGATTGTCACCCATCAAGGGTGTACTCCATCTCGTGCCCTAACTCACCTGGGATAGGCTCCAGGCCCCCCATAACCCTGTATACAGGATAAAGCGGTACACTGATATATGGGTTTTCTTTAAGAGTTTGCACCATTCAAACATTTTACTTCAGCTACAGTAAGAGTCTTTGCACCACACTGTGCTTCAAGTCATGCAAATGCCAATTAGTTTTACACCTTTATTCATAACAAATTTCATCCCAAGTCCCGGTTCACAAATCAAGTGAACAAACTGGAAGGTCAGGACAGAACCGTGGCACACCACTCCAAATCAAGCTTATCAGGATTTAATAAGGGTTATTTTTATCTTTGTTTCAAACTAGTTTTTGCTTGAATTTTATATGAATTGTTTCAACATATTTTTTCCCAAATGGAATTTTCAAATTTTCACAGCTCATCCACCGTTGCGAGGAATGCAACTTTCTTGACTATGACCAATCTGAGCTGCAGATTCCTCTGGCTTCTCCAGAGTTCCCCTCTGGGTACAGATTCCCTAATCTGTTTAATCTTCCGTGACCCAGACTCTACTGTTGTGGGTGGTTGTTTGCCTGGTCTCCTCACTGTTTATGTTTAGGCAGCACGGTGGCTTAGTGGTTAGCTCTGTCATCTTGCATCGTCAAGGTTCGGGTTCGATTCCCGTCTGGGTTTAACTCCCACTACTTGGAGTGTGCATATTCTCCCTGTGATTGGTGGGTTTCCTCTGGGTTCTCCAGTTTCCTTCCATAGTCAAAAGATATGCAGTTTAGGCTAACTGGTGTTCCCAAATTGCCTGCAGTGTGTATGTGCCCTGAAATGGATTGGCATACAAGTTTAAACGTAATCAATGTCTTCAAATAGGAAGAGGTCTGCCAAAAGTATTATAAATACCCACCCTCATACAGTATGAGGCTTGTACAAGGATATAAAGTCGATGTGGTTCCTTTTACAGTTCCTTATACTGTAATGACTTAATCCCCTGCCAAATTGTAGTCCATGGGCGGCTCTAGACTGAGCTACGGCTGTTCTCTACTATTTCATTTTTAATAATTAGCAACAAAGTACAGGTATTTATACCCTATACACTGGATCCAAATGACAGTGTAACAACTGTACTGTATGTGCCTAAATCTTTTTTCGCCCCTCTCTAACTCGATAGATCGGGCACGGATGGCTGGAGATAATTGTTAATGGATCTCAGGCTTGCACTGCTCTATAAAAGCGTTGCCACGAATCACAGCTCAAGGTCCGGAGCTCGGGTACAAGGAGAATGTGTGGCGGATGCTAAACACGAGAGTGGCACGTGAGCGGGGCGAAACGTTGACCCTATGACTTTTTAGGTGGACTAAGCATTGCCGTTTTATCGCCACACAGACAGCCGCTAAAGGACTGCACAAGCAGCCTGTGGCACTGCCAGCCTTTGCAATCCCGCCACCGAAGAGGAAAAAGCTGCTGCATTCAAAGTTAAGGCGCTGCGGTTTTCTGGAGGAGCAACAGCTGACTTTGGCTGCAATCACATTTGACTTCCATCTGTGGCCACACCCAAGAAGAGCTGGGCGGGGCCGGTTAACAGCGAATGTGAGAGCCTGCAGGAGCTGCTGCCCATGTGGGTCCACTATGCCACTCTACTTGCCGCTATGACCCGCCAGTTGAGTGCCCACATGCAAGCTGGGAACTGCCTCTTGTACCACATGTCCACCCCCTCACTTCTTTCCTCCACTTCTTTCTTCCTCCATTCTTAAAACCCTTTCCTTTTCCCATTTCCCTCAATAACATTATCCAGGGCCGGTTCTACGGGGGGACAAATAAATGTCTTGCCCCCTCCAATTAATTTTTTTTTAAATGATCGGCACGCGCTCATCGCGCCAAGGGCGCCTGGATCCTATCCAAGGGCACAGAACAGGTTAAACCTTGGATAGGGTGCCAAGCCATTACAGAGCACAAGCACATACAGTAGTATACACAGTCATACAATGTGCAATGTGTAAATTCCATTCAGCCTACGACGCATGACTTTGTTAGAGGAAACCAAAGTACACAGAGGAAACCCACCAACCATAGGGAGAACATGCGATCTGAGATTCAAATCCAGGGATACCATGAAGGTGTGAGTCTAATCACTAAGCTAAAGTGTAAACCACTAGGATCCAGATTTAAACCTCGACCAGGTTCTGTAACGATGCGGCTCGCGCGAGGGGCAGAGCCACGCTTAAACTGTTCAAAGGTGTGGCCATTTATACACGCAGTTGCCAGGCAACGCCGCCATCAGGCAATCAGTCTGAGCGAGCCGCACCTGGCAGCGTGTCTACATAAGGGTCCTGATACCTCCGCACTTCGTGCAAATATTAGGTAGCACCGGTAAGGTATCAGGGCCAAAGACCAAAGAAAAGAGAAGAAAAGACAAGACAAGCACGTTGAAAAGAAAGAGACAGAGGCAAAGCACCTGCCTCTGCCTCCTTAAGACGCCGGTGGGTGAGAGATAGAGCAGGAGAGCGGCACGCATCAGTCCAGCGTGTGCGCTCAGGTTAAGTATAAAGTTACATAAAAAACACAAGCCCTCTCTCTCCCATAAATATCCTCGGTAAGGGCAAACGCCCCGAGAGGATATAGTTTTTGTTTTGTTTTCCAGAGCCCCGTCCATTCTTATGTAGACGGTGGAGCTCTGTTTATTTTGTGTTATTAGTTTTCATTTGTTTCCTTTTAAGTTCCCTTAATTAAGAATCCCACGCCATCTCCAAACGGGAAGGTCTTCCGTGCCTGTCATAAGCACTCTCACAGCCTCCTATTTCACTGACCCCCTCTAAAGCCCTGCGTCAGTGCTCTTATCATTAAAAAACATATTGTGGTGCGGCGCTCCATACCGCGCCATGTAACAGTTTCAAGTCCTGTCTCTGTGTGCATGTTATTTGTATGCTTTCTCTGTGCTTGGTGGGTTTCCTCAGGTACTCCGCTTTCCTCCCACAGTTCAAAGACCTGCAGATTACGCTAATTGGCTTCCGTAGTGTGTGCATGTGTGTACGCTACAATGGATTGGCACCTTGTCCAGGGTGTACCGCTCGCAACCCTGAATACAAGATAAAGCGGTATAGACGATGAATGAGTATAATAAATAAATATCAGCCCAAAAATTTGTGCCTTTAGTAGCTTTTTTGGGGGATGTCTAAGGGTACTCTCAATGTGGTTTCACATGCATCTTGCTGAGGACCTCAATATTTGTGCAACCTTCAAGCACACACACATCGCAGGGCAATTTGGAAATGCAAATCTGACAACAATGTATGTCTTTGGAACCTGGAGGAAACACACTGAGAACATGTAAACTCCATACACAGACTGCAGGCGAGATTTAGTTCCCAACCCTGGACATGTTACGCGATGGTGCTATCCCATCCATAACTAAGCCAAGGTTCTGCCGGATTTCTACATGGCCCACTCAAGTCCATATTAGTGAGACTAGATACAGACTTCAAGATATGTGGATCTAAGCAATTCTGTTCCAGTTCCAATCCTTCATTAAGCACTACCCTGCAGCAAAAGTCCAAACGATTCAAAAGTTTAAAAGCCTAAATGTGCTGAATATTCGGTTTTGACAAGGGGAAACCCTGGCGTTCAAGAAGATGACTCACCGTCCAGCCACCTCCGTCAGTGCTCATGTCACAGTAAACCTGAAAGCCTGAGGGGAAGTGAATAGGAAACACAGAATAGATCCCATCTTCGCGTTGTCCACTGGCATAGATATCACTGCAGTCTCTCGGTTGGGAGCCTGTGAGAGAAGAAGGAAAAAAAAAAAAAAAAGCATAACATTATCATTTATCATCTTAACACTGCAGACATGACATGTGTCTTCTTTCACATGCTGCCTCTGAATAGCATTAGTCACTCAGAGAGACTGCCAAGAGAAAGGAACAGCCTAAGGGAAGGCTACAGGGTATAAGGCGACGAGGCTCATTATGGCCGACTGGCCACTTTAAGACAGCGAGGGAATAAGGGTTTTTCATTACCGTCTCCTCTGGAGCAGCCTCTGGGCCGGATACTGCTGCGCACCGGAGCCCTCTGAAGCAGATCCGCTTTCGGCAGCCCCCTCTCGCTGCCGCCATCCTTATGCACGGAGTCAAGCACATCTCGTAGAGAGTTCACAACCTTCATCATGTTGATCTGAGTCTCTGACAACAGCTGGAGTGAGAACGCAACAAAGGGGAAAAAAAGAAACACTTGAAAGCTTCTGGTTTTATTCAGGCACAAGAAACATCTTTATTATCCGTTAAGTGTTTAATATTTAATAGAAAAATCATAGATTTTTGCAGGATGTTAAAAATATGAAAAGAAACGATCTGTAAGGTTAAGAGATTAAAAAAAAATTATATGAATACAAAATGTACATTCATTCATTTATTCATTTATATTTTTATTTATTTATGTACATACTATTCTTAATGCATTCCTGCAACCAAAACACACATACATAGTTTAATGCTGTTCATCTCTCATCTACTGTATATAGTCCATCCAAACTTCTGGAAGCTTTTTTAGTCCAACTAGGGAATGTGGAGACCAATGGTAACTTTTGGAGGCCAGTGGTGACCAGTGTATTTATTACCATTTTTAGAACATGGTAGGACCTCTGATCAAAATTTACACATGCATTCACATACTACGAGCAATTCAGAAACGCCAGTTAGCCTAATCTGCATGTGGGAGAAAACCGGAGTACACGGAGGAAACCCACCAAATCCAACTCCATGCACATAGACCCCGAGGCGGGAATCTAATCTGGACCCTGCAGGTGCAAGGTGACAGTGCTAACCCCTAAGTCACTGTTGCCGCCCATCTATATATTATTTAGCCTGATTTAGATTGTAGCCTAATTCTCTCATCAATCTCATACCAAGTCAGTGATTTTAGAGAAACCTGCTGTTCTCATCAATTCCGTCACCTTCATTAACCTCTTTTTTTTCTGGGCAGTGTTGTAGTAGTGTAACACACAGTGGGGGGTGGGACTATCCAGGCACTGAATCCGACCTCATTGAAGGGCACCATCCACACACAAATTCACACCCAGAGGCAATTTATGGTTGCCAGTTTGTCTCCCAGCATGTTTCCGGAAGACGGAAGGAAACCAGAGAACTCGAAAGAATCGACACGTTCAGGCACGGCGAGAACAAAAGACAGTAAATGGAGCTCAGGATCCAAATGGGAAACCTGGAGATATGAGACGGCTGCATGCTGCATCACGTTCTGAATCGCATCTACTGTAAAAGTGAGTCAAGTCAAGTCAAGTAGCCTTTTATTGTCACTTCAACCATATACAGTTTAGTACACACTGAATCGAAACAACGTTCCTCCAAGACCAAGGTGCAACATACCACATAAATTGACAACATAAATTAACAGAAACAAACTCACTTACTAAGAAACCTAATTAGCTGGATAGCTGAGTCAAGACAGATTGACATTTTAAGTTAACAGAAAACTATCTACGTTTTGATACAAAAGAGACAACATAAAGTGCACGTGCAAATGTGCTAACAAGAGCAACAATGTGACTATGCAACAACATGACATTACAATACTTTGTAATGAGGTAATGATGTAATGAGTTGAGGTAGTGAGAGGAGAAACCGTAAACGTTCCTTGTAAGTACTGTAGCAAAGACAATGTCCTGCTCAGAGGATGCGAACACTGTCCGATATTGATGGGCCGTTCATGAACGATTTGTTCTTTTTGAACGAATCTTTAACATGACTCAGATGAACGAGTCGTCTTCATTTTCTATTGGGCGTGTATGCGCAAAGCATCGCAAAACCTCTGTATGTTCTATACGGGAAACAGTATTGAATGAATTCTCAGCAACGAGTCTTCAAGTCTCGAGTCGTTCGTTCTTTTGACACGTGACTCCCATAGACGCTACAATGCAACAGATTCAAAAGAACGAACGACTCAGATTGGAAGGTATAAGAGGTGAGCTGCTCATTCTGTTTATTATAATATGTCCAGTTACATTGTAATATTTTCATAACTGGAACTATAGCCAAAATTTGTGTATGTAGACGTATTGGGGGTATTTTTTATTGAAAATGCAACATTTTCATTTACTTCTGATCAAATGAACGAAATTACTCAAAAAAAGATTCGTTTCACAGAACCGAGTCACTGAAATGATTCGAACTTCCCATCACTACTGTCCGGCCCAGTGTTTGCGCCAAACCAAACCATCCAAACACATGACTGAAAAGCCGATCGACACGCCTCCTTGTTCTGGTTCAATGTGGTGGTCTATAGCCTAATTCATTATTTAATTATTATTATTATTATTTTATTTTTTTTTGCAGAGCAAATTGTAATGAAAAAAAAAAAACTTTCTGACTTACATACATTTCTGCCACATACTTGATCATACTGGTATCATATAATAATAAAAATAAGCCACAAGGAACTCGAAACCCCTTTTAACAGACCACTGCTGCTTTTTTGCCATTTCACAGGGTTCGGAATTGATTTGTGCACAGTGTTAGATGACGGCAGCGTTCAAGACATTACCTTTTACAGCAACTTTTAAAAGGAAAAGAAAAACTTTCAAAAATAAAGTTATAAAGTGCTCCTGAAGACTAGTGGAAGGGCAGTGGAATTCTGAATCTACATAATATGGACAGAAGCTCTGTAGTGTTCTACCATACGCATCTCATGCTTTAAACATCATGTTCTGTGATTCATACTAGTCTTACTTGATCTTAGTGCTGCATTCGACACTGTAGATCATGACATTCTCATAGATCGCTTACAAAACCACA
>JAOTQY010000029.1:10211206-10223945 GCA_026413445.1 Dolichallabes microphthalmus
TTTTCCCCCGGTCACTGACCAATGCTGTGTTTCCTGGCCAGATCCGTACCAATTGAGTTTTTAGGGTTAACCATCATAACCTGTGCATCATGTGAAACTGTGTATTTCTGCAGAGCATGTGCAACCAGTCAGTACGCCCTTCTTATTCTTTTTATGGCAGCTGGCATCCATTACATTTACTGGCTCTCAGTGTGTTTTGCGGTAGGAGAATAAATAGGTACGAGAGCGGTAGCACGAGAGGAAACTGTTCGCTACTAATTCATAGATTGCGGATAGATTGCCTCGTTCTCCTGAACAGATTTTCAAAAAGGGTGGGCAAATATACCTGTGTCATCAGAATATACTTTGGCGGCCCGGCCACGTAAACCCTATGTGTGGGAAACACTGGTTTCCATCAATGATCTTCAACCATCGTTGTAATTAACAAGGTTTTGTGTGCAACAAAAACTCCACACTTACTGTATTATTCGACCTAATTTGCTGCCGTTAATATCTGTTCAACTCACTATAAAATCACAAGTTTGCTCTCTATATATATTCCACAAATAGAACTGCAGGCTGATTTGTGCCAAAACTGTGGGAGATGGAGTTAAATCTTTTTTGAAAAAACACACAAAATTCACACTTATAGTATGTAACCCAAATAATTTCGACATGCACAAAATATTCGCTATCAGTTTGGAACACTTCCTGCTTCACTTGAAAAATCCTCGAAAGTGCAGAATTGCAGAATCTCATTTTGCTGTCAAAGCAGACCAAAGAGTGAAACAGAAAGCTAGAGGGAAAAAGAAATATGCAGCAATCCTAAATAATTCTAACATTTCCAATTAATGCAGACCATTTGATCAGTGATGAGGAGCATGAAAATTGTAATGTTGGTTTAAATACGTATCAGGGTTTGAACAAAAATTAAGTACAGACTTTATTTATTTGGCAATTATTTATTTGTCATCAATACCAAGTGCACGGAGATGCCAAAGTGACAGCGCAGATTGTTTTCAGCATGCGACTGATTGATGAATCAGCCACGGAATTTCTTTCCAGTTCACCAACTAAAGGGCAAAAGAGTTTTAGGAGTTTTAGGGAAAAGGTTTCTCACCGGGTGACAGAGCGCTGCATGGTGACTGAGTCGGCAGGGGGAAACCCGTGGTGTTTTTTTCTAATGAGTCCGCTCTTATAATTACTGTAACTAACATTAATCAGTCTTACAGGACGGATCCCAAATCTAACCTGTAATTTTCTGTAGTAGAGATTTCCAAACATCGGCCTTAATTTATCTTTTGTCTTTAAGGCTCACATATTATATTCCTTTTTTTAAAACAAAATCCGAGGTTCCACTATAGTTAAAACACAACAAAGCGCTGAAGGACACAGGTGATTAGCCACTAACATACCCATGTTTGGATCTTAGTTTCACCAACAAGTGGTTTCTTATGGCCACACAGCTGTTTCATCCCTATCCGTCGATTTCTCATCACATTGTATGCATAAACAAGTGCTCTTACTTTCACTATTATAGAAATAGAGCTTTGATTGCTACTGTAGATTTTTTTAACGATGCAACTTTACCAAGTATTTACGTATATGATCACCGATGATGACATTTTATCCCTAAAAATTCTTAACTTAAAATCCAGTAATTGTAATGTTATCTTCGCTGGGTGCAAGCTAATCTTTTGACCATTCTGAAACTGACAAGGTTTTTAATTTTTACTTTTTTTGGGCCAGACAGTGTAGTTGAATACTTTCGAAAATCTTACTGTTGGCTTTAGTATGTGCACAGCAGAATGCAAATTACTCTGCATAAGAAGAAACATTTGCATATTTGGATTGATGATGACATTTTTTTGGGAAATCCTACATTTACAATAGGAGTCACGAGTAACACAAGTCTGAGTAAAGTTTGAAATACAGTGCAAGAATTATATTTTCTCTCTATAAGGAATATTATGCATTGCTAAGAATGTTGTTCATCATACAGTATGGTATTTAGTCGTGGTCTTTTCTTGTGTGTGTGTGTGTGTGTGTGTGTGTGTTCAAACCTCTGCACTTTGTTATGAGGTTACTACCCTCAGCCAGCATATATATATAACAAGTTGTCAAGAGGAAGACTGGGGAACCCATTTATTATTGCAGCAGATTGAACAAAGCACTCAAAATTGACTGTAGCAAAGCCAGTAAACTTTTCTAACAAAATAATGGACTGTAGGTCAGTTTCCTGAACATGAACCAGAGCTGCAAACAATCAGTCTAAAACTACTGGACTATAGCCATGAGCTTGAAAAGGAAACTCACCCCGCAACCCACAGCACCTCGGCACCAGCAGCTTATACAGTATCACCCCCCACCAGAGGGCCTGCAAAGCCATGCTGCGATGACCCAAAGCCATCTCAGCCTCCCACACTTTTGTCAAACCCCTTGAATTAACGCTTAAAGTCTTGACTTCATGCACAAATCCCAAAATACTTACATTTGATCCAAGAATTATGGGCCTGACTGTATATCATGTTGCTGGTTACAAAATGACAAATGATGAAAATGAAGTGGGTGCATGCCTTCATGTTTTGATGCCAAACACACACATCAGTTATCCCCATGGATCCTGTAGGATGCAACAAAAAGCTTTTCCTTCATCATCCATAAGATTGTGGAATCCCCTTGACTTCTTGGTTAAACATGGACAGGGGGAACCTAAAACCTACAGTAGGTGGTTATAATGTTTTTTTGTTTGTTTGTTTTTTTCAATTCCATGGCTGATGAGTGTCTAAAAAAATTCCTACAAACATTTCCTTAATTAATGTGTGTTTTAGAGGAAGTGAGTCAAGTGACAGCAGTAAAGGGATAAATTAGAGAAAACATGGGAGGGTATGTGATTAAGCGGAATTCATAATGCTCCATAGAAGAGATTTATTATATGAAATTGGCCAGCAAATGGAAAGTCGTGAAGTATGGAAATAGCCGGAGCTCGTATGAGACTTTGAGCAGGCCCAGCAATCTGTTATGTGAAGAGGAACCTGTATGACCTGTTCGTTGATTTGCTTTCTAAAATCATATATATGAATATGAATATTTTAAGCTTTGTGGGCCGGAGGGACTGTTGGTGATGATTAAGAGTTTGGAGATAGGTGGGCTCTGAGCTGGTAACTGGATCAAGTCTGTTGCCAAGGTTGTGATTCTGGTGATACTGGATGCTTTTATATTCTGGACCAAGTGTTGTCAGGCAGGCAGTGCCACAGTTTCCAACAGTGCTTTTACATATGCAGTCTGTCTGAATCATACATACCTTCATACATTTTCCACTTCAGTGTGATTCATTTTGGCAAGTGAGAGCACTGTACCCGGACCAAGAAGAACATATCCAACAGAATCTAAACTAGTAACTGGAGCATGGTTGGACTGCAGCGAGAATATGATTTGACACTGAATTAATCCAAATGCATCACCTGAAAAAATAACATTGTGTGTTTTGTGTTGCTGGCATTTTATTTTGGATATATATATACTCAGACTAAAGATAGATAGACAATAAAAAACTAAAATATTTTGCTTCATTTACTTACATGTGATCCGTCATATCGAGTCAGATATTAAGTCTAGCAGGTTAGTTTTGCGCTATATGGCCAATAGTGTGCGGTAGGTGAAATCCTTCCAAATCCTTCAACAGGAATTGATAAGGTTTTTAATCCTACACATTGTTTTAAAGCACTTTAATGAACACTATCCAAGATGGGCACTGGTGGCTCAGTGGTAGGTGTTTCGTCTGCCATGCGTGAGGCCTGGGCTTGATTCATAGCCAGTGCCCAAACCCCAGCCACTGGACCGATGCAGTGTTGGTCCCAAGCCCAGATAAAATGGGAGGGTTGGGAGGAACGGCATAAAACCTGTGACAAGCTTGTATGCGTGGCCCGAACAGTCTGCTGTGGTGACCCTTTGCTGGGAGCAGCCAAATGACCAACAACAACCATGAACACTATCCAAGATGGTTATTCCAGTTGTGATTAAAAAAACATGCATTTTTCATTATACTGTAAAACTGCACTGCTGGCTAAGTTAGTTTTAGGAGGAACTGGGATATCCCGGTGTCTTTCTTACTACAACACAGAATTTTCATTTAAATTTATTAAAAACAGGATTTTAATTTGGATGACAAACTCAGTAAATGGACACGATGCACTAACATCCTGGGTATCAAAAGGGAGCTTATTGAACCAGGAATCTGGAAATTTTAATCATCCAAAATGTAATGTAATGTAATACATGATTTGATATGATCCCATATACTGTAAGAAATCAAACCACTGAAACAGCAAGTGAACCAAACATATTGATTTTGGAATATTTAAACTATGTAATATGTTTTGAAAGCAACCCGTAAGACGTAAGCAGTAAGAGTAACCATGAAGTCAGTTTACTCTGCCCAGTGATTTAGTGTGTATAAACAACAAGAGTGGACCCAGAGCTAAGCCCTGAGCAACTACTGAAGTAATGCTGAGGTGATGAAACGAAACCTACGCGCCTAAGGATCGATCTTATGGCTATGATGAAAAAGCCAGGTCAGAATGTAGCTTCTGAAGTCCAGGCTAGCAACTGTGGATATGAGGATCTAGAGATTCTATGCTTCAAAGGCTGCTGCCAGAAGGGAAAAAGAAGGATGAGGACAGAAAAGGTTGAGGATGAGTTTTTGCACTTTTGGTCTGCATGGATAGCTTATTACATTTAAGATCATGAAATATTCTGTTGTTTTAGTGATCATTAAGGATGTTATGGATTGACATTTTTAAAGTAGGATAGAAAAGGTAACAAAAAATCAGTTTCATGGAATGCTGGTATTAATTGACTATTAAAAAGAAAAAAAATTCAAATAGTAATTTTTTTTACAAGTCGGTGTCTTTATATGTAGCATGATGCAAAAACACAGAAAAAGATGGAATCCACTAACATTCATTTTAAGAACAGCTTTTCAAATAAAACCTCTGTAATTATCAATGATTATCAAGAAAGAAGAAGGTGTCATAAAGAAAATGTTTGTGCTAAGCCACAAAAAATGACTGAAAACCCACCCAAACTCTGATGCGTGTATAGAATTTACTAAATGGCTGCATTCTTGAATGGATAATGCCACATTTTTAATACCACACCTTAAAATAAAGCTTAAAGTCTTGACTTCACTCAAATCTTTAGTATTTTGTTCAAATTCAAATGTTGTTCAATGTCAATGTGGTTGTGTACACTGGCCAAATCACTAAACACTTATATTTGTTCCAAGAATTATGGGCCTGGCTATTCATCACAAATGAAGAAGTTACTAATAAAAAAAATGATTATATTATACTCAACAGGGGAGTGCGTGCACGCCTTTACATTTTGATGCAAAACACACATTTCAGTTATCTCATGGATCCTGGAGGATGCAACATAAAAGCGTTTCTCTCCTCTCCTCATGAGATAAAATATCTTATCATCTTGTGTAATCTTCCTGGATAACCAAAAGTCAAGGAAAAAAAGAAGAAGAAAAAAATATATATATTATTGAAATATGTATGAACCTGCCTTTCTGTGTGTATGTTCTACAGTACATTGTAAACCAATGCTGAAAGAATCCAAAATGATATGAAGATGTGTCTGCTCTATAACTCCAAACTGAGGTGCTATCAATTAGTCATTTCTGAGGCTGGTGACTCTAAATGAACTTCTACTCTGGAGCAGAGGTTCGTTTTGGTCTTGCTTTCCTGGGATAGTCTTCATAAGAACCAGTTTCATCATGTACTTGATGGTTCTTGCAAATGCACTTGACAATACTGCTCACCACCACAGGCAAGCCCAAAGAGCTGTCAAGTTATATCAAGGGCAAGATTGTAGACCTGCACATGGCTGGAATGGGCTACAAGACCATCAGCAAGGAGCTTGGTGAAAAGGAAACAACTGTTGGAGCAAATATACTCAAATGGAAAAAATACAAAATAACCTTAAATCGCCCTCGGTCTGGAGCTCCATGCAGGATTTGACCTAATGGGGTAAGGATAAAAGTGAGAGTAAAGTCAGTCCAGAACAACATGGAAGGAGCTTGTGAATGATCTTAAGGCAGTTGGGACCACAGTCACCAAACAAACCAATGGTAACACAATACGCCGCCATGGACTGAAATCCTGCAGCACCTGAAATGTTCCTCTACTCAAGAAGGTTCATGTTGAGGCCCGTCTGAAGTTTGTCAATAAACAGGGAAGGATTGGAAGAAAGTGAGGTGGTCAGATAAGATCTTAATTGAGCCGCCGTGTATGGAGGAAGAAAAATGCTGACTATAACCCTAAGAGCACCATCCCTACAGTCAAGCATGGAGGTGGAAACACAATGCTTGGGAGCTCCTAAAGGTACAGGCGACTTTTCCGCATTAAGAGGACCATGTATTGCCTCCGAGTGACGCAGTTGTAAAGTGCTTACCCTATCATCTGGAGATCGCTGGTTCAGTTCCCGTGATGCTGTAACCTCTCACAGCCGGAGGTCTCGAGAGAGCTGATTGGCTGAGCTCTCTAAGCAGGGATGGAAGAGAGGTACTTAGTGCTCACGCATTAATGATGGCTCTACAGCCAATCAGGGCCGTCTGAGAGCTCACGCAAGCGGAAGGAGCAGATAGCGCTGTCCTCCAAGTGCGTTACGCTGCCCCCAGCGGTGCGTGAGCGAGCAGTTCGAAAAGATGCGTCGGTGACGTCATGTGGGTCCGAGGAAACACGTGATAGTCTGCGGCCCACCACAGTAGTAGAAGCTTAATGTAGGAGCCCTCTAGTGACGGGGAGGAATTGGACACGACAAAATTAGGGAGAAAAAAATGAATCTTGGATGAGAACTTCCTTCCCTCAGCCAGAACACTGAAGATGGGTCGTGGATGGGTATTTCGGCATAAATACCAGCTAGGCAACAATTTAGTGGCTTAAAAAAAATAAGCATATTAAGAGCATGGAGTGGCCTAGGCAGTCTCCAGATCTAATCCTATAGAAAATTTATGGAGAGAGCTGAAACTCCCAGAGTTGCCAGAGGCAGGCAAAAAAGCTTAATTTTTCTTTTTTTAAAGAGCTGAAAAGAAGAGTGGACCAAAATCCCTCCTAAGATGTGTGCCAATCTGGTAACCAACTACATGAAATGTCTTACCTCTGTGCTTGCCAACAAGGGTTTCTCTACCAAGTACTGAACTAAGTCATGTTTTGCTTGAGGATCAAATACTTCTTTTCCTCACTGAAATACAAATCAATTCTAACCTTTATATAATGTGTTTGTCTTGATTTTTGATTGATATCCTATGATAAGAATAAACATTACAAAATCTGAAACGCATGCTAAACCTAACATTTTAAATGTACCCCTTTTAGTGCTTTTTAAAAAGCATGGTCTTACTGTAAATCAGTTTTTTTTGCCCAGACTCCCAGTCACTCAGCTGTTTTGACATCCAAAGGAACACCATTAAAGAGAAGGGTCACGTTTTTGACGGAATGCTACAGTATGTCAAGCTGACCCATGCCAGAGGTTCGAATGGGGATTAGCGAAGAGTAGGGTATTAAGACTGCCAGATTTAGAGCTGTTTATATTGCACTGTTTATTTTTTCACATTCTGTCACTACTTCATACCTGCAGTAGCACAACCTGTGTCAGCTTTTTATTTTTTCAAGGTGAGAAAAAACAGCTTATGTAAACCCATACAGCTCCGCTGTCCTTCAAACAAGAATCTACAGCTTATTATAAAGGTAACCTAAGAGAACATGACAAACAATAACCAAGAGCTCCACATGGGTTTAAGGGTGACAGTTCATCCAGGCTGATAACTGATAGAGCCTGGTGTTTATTGCCTGTCTGAGGAAATCTAATGAAGGCATGATCCTACTTCACTGGCTGAATTCATAAAATGCTGATCTAAATCATCAGGCAGCTGGTCCCATCTGTCTCTCAGTCTGCCAGCAGTGTCTTGTTCCAGCCCTCAAATAACGCTATTACAGGTTATATTTGTGCTCTCGAAATCATCACCTTGCCCAGCAGAAATACCAAAATAAATTCTAGAGGTAGAAGTTTTTAGAATTTTGAGGACTTGTTTGTGAAGTGTGAAGAGACAACCAGATGTTTTGGAGCTGGGAAAAACACTTGACTCTACGATTCTGCAAGTGGATGCATCATACTGGTATAACTAAGAGAAATAAATACTTTAGATAAACACTTACTTTAATCAGACAGCCCCATCTGAACGGCGAAAAACGATTAAAAACTGAATTTTGCACCATACGTCTCCTTTAATATTAAAAAAACCGAATAAACGAAATGTGCGTATTGACGAACAGACATGAGACCTGGCATCGTTAATCGAGCATCATTAGTGTACCCACAGTGTTTTTGTGGTCATATCTTAAAGCCCACAACACATAAAGTTCAATGATGCTTATTCAAGCTGTTCCTAGTAACCCAAGTTATGGAGCAGGTGGTAGAAAAAGCATGTGAATTTCCTCGAGACTAAATAAATGGACAAAAAAATAAATAAAACATGCAGAGAGGCTTTATAACATCATGATAGACTGTTTAGCATACGAGCTCTTTCTAAGGTATCGCCTTCCTTTAAATGAAATAATATGAACAGCAAAAACGGAAACCACCCCAAGACACATCTGTAGGTTAACGCTTGTATTCCTCAGTCTCAAACTTTCCGTAGATAATCCATCTACTGTATTATCAAAACCACTTATCCTGTATAAGGTAGGCTGGAGGCCTGGAGCTTACTCCAGGAAACCTAAGGCATAAGCTGGATGAGATGCCAACCCATCAAATGGAACAAGCACACAAACACCCAATCATACACTACTGGCAATTTGGAAATGACAATCAACTGGAGGAAACTCACCAAGCACAGGGAGAACATGCAAACTACACACACACTGCTCATGAGATAAGAAATCCCATCCTCGAAATCCAAGGTGGCACTGCTAACCCCTAAGACACACCCACATTCATACCTGTGTTTTTTTTTCTTCTCACAATTATTAAATATTATAATTCATTAATAACATTTTATTTTCACCCCTTTTATGACTACAATGTTTCAGCAATTATACTTTAATGATAATTAATCATAAATGACCTGAATCATTTTATTTAGTTTTCCTGGTAGGAAAAGTGAGTGTGTGTGTGTTCATGCACATCCTCTTTATAATGTAACCTAGTTGATTTTAAATGAAATGCAATCGCTTACAACATAGGGACCACCTCATATGATATTATCATATATTATGATATAGCACCCTATGAATACCGCATCCAACAGTCTTCACAGACTCTCACAAGTTCACCTTCATCTTCATTCTGAATGCAAACTCCTAGCCTTAATTACTCAATCACACTCCACAATATAAAAGGACTCTCAGCAATCCCATTGATTGTGAAGTATGTGCTCTGTGTTCTGTACCCCTGATAGCAAACCCTTTGTTATTCTGCTGTAGTGCTCATGGTCCTGACTACGCTTCTTTTCATGTCTTTGCCTATTCTAAGACAAGCCTTGGTTACACATGGCCTGTGTGTCATCTCTTATTCCATAAGTGTCTCACCTGGAGGAGCCTGGCCTGCTCAGACTGCAGCGTGTTGATCTCCTGACTGATGCTGCTCTGACCCTGCCTCAGAGCGCTGTACTCCGCCTTCAGCTGGTTAATGTGGGCCGACAGCTTCGAAATCTCCTCGGCCAGTTGGACGAGAAGCCCACGCTCCTGTCCCTTCACGGACTTCAGGTCAGTGTCGTGGTGGCTGAGCGAGTGCAGCAGGGATGTCTGGACCCCCTCCAGTCGGAGGAAGTTGCTGTTGTAGTCGGGGCAGTTGGGTTCAATGAAGATGTTAATGCGGGAGCCGTCGCCTCTCTCTACAGTCACCAGGGCGTTGCCTTCGTCTTGATTAGTAGTGATGAGGGGTGGAGCATCGGAGCCTGGAGATGCCTGGGAGTGGTTCATTAAGAGGATGGTGCCTGTTACAGTAAGAGCCAGGAGCACAGCAATGAAGAGCAGGATGGTGCACAGGAGGTAACTACAACTCCTCCTCTGTAAGAGACAGAAAAGATAAAGCCAAGAGATCCGATTATTACATATGTGTATATATACATACATGCATAAAACTTGCATATAGCATGCTGTATAAAATGTGCCGCAGGTGCAAGCTAATATATGAGCTGAGGCTGGTTTACTACTGACTGCAGGGAAGACTTTAAGCTGATTTCTGTGATTGCTCTGGGCCTGTGAGACTTTGGCTCCAATAATAAACTACACGAAATGCTTTGTCTGTGCAGCTCCTCCAGTAAGGGAAAAATCCCCCAGGGCAAAAGTATGTGAGAGAAGTAGGGAAGATACTAATACAACGCCTGCGGCTCAATCCGTTCCGTTTCAGTAAAGTGCCTGGAGTTGACAACTCTTTTTCTCAGTGTGTACATACACAAACTGTGGCAGCCTGTCACAAATGAAGAGAAAAGGGATTTGATGACAAACGTTGAAGCTCAGGGAGAACAAAATGCCCCCCCCCCAAAAAAAAAGAAGTCTGTGATCTGTTTGTTTATTTATTTATTTATTTAGTTAGTTTAAAGTTCTGCAGAACTCATTTCATAACTCCCTGCAGTGTACATTGCAGTTCCTATATTTCTGTAGGTTCACACAGCAGTATTGCTTACAGCAGGTGTTCTCAAACTTTACTTGTAAAATAAATTACGAGAGACCTCTTCAACAATCAAACGAATTCCATTGACCCTGTCAGTACAGATTTATCTTGTGAGTACTGTATTGTATAATCCTACTTGTTTTTCAAATATATACAATCCTTTTCTGGCTTTTTATTTTAACCATACAGACGTTTATTCCTCAAATATGATAAATAATTTAATGACTACTTGTTTTCAAGTATAGGGGTTTGAGTTAAGCATATCCAACTCAAGCGGGTCAGGGTTAGCTCCGTGGTAAAGGTATTGGACTACGGTTTGGAAGGTCCCAGGATCAAACCCAGTTCCAAACTCCCTAAACCCCCCACTGCTTAGATGCATAATAAGATAAAAATGTAAATCGTTCTGGATAAGGGCGTCTGCCCAATGCCGTAATGTAAGACGCCCCCCAATTTTAATTACCAGGATCCTAATGTATTCTAATATCAGATTTTTGATCACCACAGTCTACAGTCTATTAGGAGTGTAACAATACTCCAAAATCATGGTTTGGAACGTACCTTGGTTTTGATGTCAGGCTTATGTAGAGGGCAGTGTAAAAAACGTACTGTAAAAAAATGTATCATGAATTTAACTGATCAGTGTGCCAATCTATTGCAGGGCACACAGTACAGGCAATTTGAGAATGCCAATTAACCTAATCTGCGTGTCTTTGGACTGTGGGAGAAACCTGAAGGAAATTCACCAAGAAACCGACCACTCCAGGGAGAAGAATGCAAACTTCAATATAAACAAAGTAAAACTACTTACCTTTAAATGTGTTATCACATACACTATATGGACATTTGTATTTGGCCAAACCTGCAATGACATTGTATCCAAATACATATACTGCAATAAGTCCCCTTTTGCAGCTTCCACTTTTCTTGGAAGGCTGACCACAAGATTTTGGAGTGTTTCTGTGGGAATTCGTGCCCATTCATTCTGTAGAACACTGGACAAGATAGGATGAGTCAGGTTCATCCACTCTGAACTCATCAAACCATGTATTTATTGTCCTTGCTTCGTGTACTGGTGTCATGTCGGAATAGAAAAAGGCTCTAACTGTTGCCACAAAGTTGGAAGCATAGCATTGCCCAAGATACTGAAACATTAAGATTGCCCTTCACTGGGGAAAAGGGGCCTGATTTAAACACCTGAACTCAATAATTAACAGGTTTGACCAAATACCTTTTTTGTCTACAGTATATAGTGTATTTACAAGGATTACCATTACACTCAACCTTGCTATCGAACATATTCACAAGCCCACAAGATATGAGTGGAATGGGGGACATGTGAAGAATACGGAGCAACCGTGGTGGGTACTGGTGAACATCATCATCCTATTGTTTAAAAAGCCACTCTAATAATCTGAGCAGGATGAATAGTGTTTTCCCAAAACATAATTAGAAAAGAGTGTTTGTTGTGATGTGCACTTGGTTATGTAAATTTTCTTCATGTTTGTTGGCTATAATATGATCACGTGAATCAATCACTGAACCTAATGATTTCCACGAAATGGATGCCAAAATCATTACATATCTCAGCAGACACTGTGGGGAGAAGGCCCACAAGAAGAAACAACGGTTAAATGGACTCATTATGTCATGTAATTTTTTCATAGTGCTCAGAATCAAGGTCATGAACTTTTAATGGCTTTTAATGCAACAGGTTTTTAAAACTGTAGAAATCACATCAATTCTAGTTTTATGACCTGCGAGAATGTTGATTGCAGCAATTATTCTGTGCAGGATTTAAGATTGCAAGAAATGCATGAGGAAATTCTCAACACAGATAAAAGCAATGATTAGAAGAGGAAAGAGCCGAGAGCAGCTGAGCTGAATGTCTACCTTCAGGATCGACTCAATAGAAGCAGAGTCCCACTGGGTCTATGTAAGAGGAATAAAAGCAGTTTCTGTCAGAAATAGCTTTGTCTTCCTTTGTGCTTGTTGTATGAGTGATGACATCAAGTGTACATATTAGATAAGAAGAGAAAAAAAGACTGAATTCTCAAAATGCACATTTGCTCATATTCGCAAA
>JAOTQY010000029.1:10432000-10446492 GCA_026413445.1 Dolichallabes microphthalmus
CCACTGCAAAACAATCCCCCTCTCAAACAATGTCCCGCGGCGGGACGTTCCACCGCTCTGTGTTCCCGACGCTTTGTACGCACACACTCATCTGTATTGGGGTATATGAAAAATTAATATAATAAATAAATTAAAAAACACTGGTATTAGGTATGAAAAGGTATACCGCCCAGCCCTACTACACATTTTAGTGTTTATTCATTTATTAATGCCTCAAAACCTGTAAGAAATAGAGCTGGTTGAAATAAGTCAGACAGTAAACTTTAGGGCTGTCCAGTCAAATCCAAATGAAAATTGCAGTGCTCGAAAATGAAATCATCTTGAGTACTACGATTTACTGCGCTACTTCCAGCATAAATGCAGCATGAAAATCCAAAGAGATCTTAAACATTCAAATGTTGGTGCTAGTCTCCAACTGCAAGATCATAGTGGATGTAAATATTAACTGAAACACTTTACCAGTATTTTGATGAATGTGTTTATATAATTTAGATGATTAATATTGAATAATAGTACTAGTAAAGAAGAACTTGTTTGTTTGTTTTTTTTGCCTATGCACTCATTTGAAATGTAAATGATCTCTGTATCCTTTTTAACACCACCAGATCATGTTAATATTTTCCTTATGTAAATATTTTGCAAAGTCTAAGTTGTTTCTCCTTTTACCTTTGTTTTTCAGCCAAGAAAAGTCATGTAAGCATTGCATTAATATTTTACCATCTTACCTTATTGCAACAAGTTGACAGAGCATGCACTTCATCTCATTGTATGTTGTGGAGAAAAGTTTGCTCTGAATTATTGTTTATTGTTCCTTAATTTCTGCCGTTTGATTTAATGACCTTCAGCATTTCATTACCAACCGTGGAGTGGCCAGCTAAAGATTGAGTCCGTTTTGTACAACATTGGATTGAGGTCCATCCATGGAGCCATGTTTCCAGCAAATCTGTAAGTTGGATTGTTTTTGGAGGAAACAAAGGAGTCAAATTACACAAATCAAATCCCATTTATATTATTTAATTCTTTTAATTGATCTGGATCTTTTTTTTTGTTGTTGTTCTCTAGTCCAAAAATAGTTAAAGTTGACCGTGTCATTGGAGTCTCTGAACTGAGGAAGACATTGCCTCAAGCAGTTTTTGAAGCTTCTCCTCTTGGTGAAGGTGTGTTTTTAAAATGTAATTTATTCATTCCATGTATTTTTAAAGTAGAATAGAGAAATTTAGAGCCATTTCTTTTTTACGTGGATATTTTGATTACTTGTGGATTGATTTTTATTTGTTGTTGTTGTTGTTGTTTTTTTTGTTGTTTTTTATATTCTTCTTTTAGTTTCATTAGATGGCAAATGGTTTAGCATGTATGAAGTCATCTCATTTGAAGCAAAAAATGACCTAGCTTTCTTAAGTCAAGAATTAAAGGAAAAGGACATGGTAAGTCTGGCGTGTGAATGACATTTGAGCCAGTGGAGTAGAAAGAGGAAGACAGATTTATTTATCTTTTTGTTTTGTTTTACTTGCAGGCCCTTGTTATATGTTTGGAAGATGGCGGATTCCTTGTAATTTTACATTCATGTAATTTCCTGTCCTATGAAGGTAATGATATTCCAAAGATATTTTGCTATTCAAAATTTAATTAAATGTGTTTAATGCTTTACTTCCTGATTAGTTAAATGTTTTGAACATTTTTATAGGTGCAGGCACAGATAAAGCCTTTGCTCTTCAAGGAATGTTTATTTATCCGGACTCTAGAACCGTGCCACGAGGTGAATAAGATATAGCTAAAGTATTTTGTGTCACAAGTTATTGTTTTGGACTTTGTTCATATGGTGTCTTTGTTTCTGATTATTGGTTTGTTTATTTTTTGGTTTAGAGACTAAGAGGGCATACCATAAGACTGCAGTTTCATCTGAGGTTCTTCAAGTTCTCCCTGCCCTGAATTATGCTGAATTAGAAATGGAGAAGTGTCCTCCCCAGCAACAGGACGATGCCCTTGGCACATTGGAGAAACATTTGCAGGACTTTGCTGCTCTTATTTTTCCAGGGTTAACCAACAGCCCTAGCAGGGAGGCGAGTATGTTTCCTGATCAGTATGATGTACCCGATGGTTTTCCTAAGAGTGCCCCAAAATGGACAGAACAGATCGGGGATCGCCTCAGGATGTACTTAAAAAGTCCATACAATTTTCAAATTCCAGTGGGTAGAGCACTGGAACTCCTAGCTGCAGGAAAGCAGCAACGCAGTGATGATCACGATGATGACGTCTATTACTATATATCCTCACCTGAGGCCCCACAGACTCCTGCGGAGATGGTTTCCGAGAGAGATTTGCCTAACGAAACTGATCGTTTAACTTGCAGGAATGTATCTGATGATGTAAAAAAGACAGCTGAGCAGCAAGCTGAAACAGAAAAGACTGTAGCCGATGAACTGCCCCATCAGACATTGGTGGAAGACGTCAACACGTCTAGTGCTGCAGTGGTTGCTGCTGATAATAGCACATCTGATGCAACAACAGATGCTATGATAACACCTAATAATAACCAAGCTGAGAGGACCGATCCTTCATCTACATTAGGTGACCTCAATACAGAACACTATCCTCAGAACATTGTTGCTGCTCAAGACAGTGAAAAAACATCTGAGGGTGTCTCACCTGGCGATAAACGCAATGGAGGGGAGGTTTCTGAGGCGTCTTTGAAAGAAACAATTCAGACCTGTGAGGCCTTATCATCCACAGAAATTGGAGATGATGCCTCAACTCTGGCATCTAATGTCGAGATGGAGGTTGATCAGTCAGAGAAAGTAGACAGTTTGTCAGATGTGCTCCCTAAAATTGGAGGTCAGATGCCAATCGCAGATAAAGACCTTCTGGAAGCTGGCCTTCCAACTCCTACTACATCAATAAACCAGACTGAAGCATTAATTAAAGGCTGTGACGAAGTACAGTCAGAGGTAAGCAGTAGTGTTTCTGCTGAGACACAATCTGTGCCAAAACGGCACGGGAGAAGAAGAAGAAGGAAATCGTCAAAACGCAATACTAATACAGTCAGTCAAATTACAACCCCCTTTCAAAACACTACTTTATCTTTAAGTCCTTCAATAGAAGCTATTCCTACTCCTGAACAGAGCAGTAACAGTGACTCTATACATTCCTCACCTAGCACACTGAAAAAAGATTGGCGTTCTCTCCCAAGGCTCAAGAGGGAGTGGAAAGTTGATGCCGACGTAAAGCGAACATTGAGGTCAAATTTTAAAAACACTGAAACGCCATCTGATAAAAACAGCGACTCTGAGAAAAATACCTCCATTACAGAACTTACTGTTACAACTAACATTACATCCAGTACACCGAAACGAAAAATGGAAGGAATTAATATGAGAGAACGATACGGCCTCAAGAACATATTCACAGATTGCGGCTTTGTCTTTGTCCCCCATGGCTCAGAAGTTGTTCCCGGTGACATAAAATCAAATGAAAATAAACAAGCTCCAGAATCATCCATTGTTACAACCGAAAGTCCTTCCGTGGAGAAGCCAACAACTCCACCACCACATGATAAGCCTCAGCCATCAGAAATAGAAAACAGAAGTCCGCATATGCCCTTAACACACATACAAAACATTTCAGAAACGCCACCCAAGGCACTAGCATCTTCAGACATTACTGAGAAAGACCCTGTGTCCCCTAAAAACTCTGAAAAATCATCTGTCCTGGAAACACCTGAAAAAAATAAAAGTACAATGAAAGACCATGTATACAGAGCAATATCTATAAGTAAACTAAAAACAGTGCTCAAAAGAGCAAGAAGGATTAAATCTCCTGGTGGAAAGGATCATGGGAAATCGATATCAGCTAATACAGAGCCTGAATTAAAAAGAGCAAAACCAAACAGTGATGCAAACTCATTACAGCCTAATCCCGAATCAGACGGGAGCCAAGAGACAGTGGAAAATGCACCATCTAAACCACAACAGAGGGCCACACCATCTCAGGAGAAGCAGATCTCAAAGATCCCTAAGGAAAATGGTAGGAAATGCTGTTGTGGATTTAAGTAGGAGCTTAGATCATACAGGGTATATTATTATACCCTGTATGATAACTGTAAAAAAAATAAGAGGTACAGTAGAAATGTGCGTTAAGGGATTTTCATAGCATTAAACTCTGTGTGGATAAGTGTTTATTCCCCTTTAAATGAATTATATTATGTATATTTGAAGACTTACAGCAGACTTACTTGAAAATATGTGGAGCTCTGTTCTGTCTGTCTGCTTTTGTCTAGCTTTTTTCTTGTTGCTCCTAATTAAATTATATAGACAGAGCAAATTTAAATCTTAATATTACTATTAATACTACTATTAGATACATTTACAATACACTGCCTCGCCAAAAAAACAAACAAACATTGGACCACCATGATTGTGGAATTTTTCCATCCATCTTATGCAACCTTCCAAAATTTATCTGTCTATCCGTGTTATGTTATTTTGGAGAGTCTGCTGACGGGAGAGTCAAACCACTCCGTAAAGTCTACTCCAGCACTCCCCAAAGCCTTTCATTGGGCTTGAGGTGATTACTCTGTGCTTGCCAACTAATTTGTGAAAATGATTTCCTCATGCACCATGCCATCAGGTACGAATAAATGTTTTGAGGGGATAACCAGTATATTCACGTCATTCGCTGGCTTCATTTTATTCCCACATGTTGGTGAGCCTTGAGCTGACCAAGTAAAGCAAGGCCAGATTAAAACACTGCCTTGTACAGTGGCCACTATGCATGATAGGCGATCACTCTGGAACAGGGACAATCTGGACTAGTCAGACCACATGATCTTTTTTCCATTGCTCCAAAGTACAATGTTTATGCTCCATAGCAAGTTTAAGCCTTTTTTTTTTTAAGTGATTTTATTGTGGCCACACAGCTGTTTAGTCCAAATCCTGTGAGTTCTCCTCATATATTGAGTGTGCAGCTGCTCTTTCACTATTAAGCATAATTTTTTAAATGATGCAACTTTATACATTTAACTTTTAATAATGCGTAATTTAAGCAACTGTCTTAGTACCTTCATTTGCTTGCCAATAATTTGACCTTCCTGAAACACAGAAACATATTTTTTAATGTCCACAGGACCTGTATGTCTTCCAACAAGGTTGTTTAAGAAATGAGAAGTATAAGTCAGGGTTAAAAGGACTGCTGCCAGCTGAAGCATAATAATCATTGCAGTAGTTATTTACTCAAATAAGTATTTGCTTATTTAACTCTAAATTGTAATTTTTTGTTTGTTTGTTTTTCTTTTTTGACCAGACAGTGTATTAGATTTACATTTTCAGTAGAGAAAGCATTAAGCACAGCTTCTTTCCTTCTACAGCTTCTGTCTTATGCCTTTTATATGTGTGTATGTGCCTTTGACAATTTCTGCTTTTTCGTGTCCAACTCTTGCTGCTTTTTCATTCTCTGTTGTCTGTTTTTTTTTTTCCTTTTTTTTTTTTTTTTACAGGTTGCAACATTTTCCCTAATGAATTAGTTAAGCAAGCCGACCAGCAGCTCATATCTGAGCCAGTACAGACTAGGTTAGATGGCAAGCATATTGGTTCTGGTTGCCAAAGCAATAAAGAGGAAGTGGCTGTTTGTGTGCCTGCACCTTCAGATGCTCTTAATCTACTGGCTGATTTGGCCCTCAGTGTAAATAGTGACGAAATGTTGCCTAAGCTGGGAACAAAACACCATGGAGCCAGGACCAGTAGCTCGCCGCAAACAGTCATTCATCTGTTGCGAGACCTCACCCCCAGATTAAAATCTCCTTTTCCAGAGGGTCTTGTTGTGACTGGGGATTTCATATTAGAAATATCAAAAGAGCATTCTTACTCACAGCCCACCTCTCTGCTGTCAGGTTTGACAGGCATATGCCCCCAGGTTCAGTCTCCAGTTGGACAAGTTGACTCTCATCTGTCCATGAAATCTGACCTCCTTCTGAAGTTGCCTGATCTTGCTAGTCCAGGCTATTATGATAAAGAAGGCAAGAATGGATGGACACCCCCAGCTGGTGTCAAGGCCAAGGTATGGAGCACTAGGACTGTGACTGAAAAGGAAGGATCCATCCAAGTGACAAGATTCTGGAAGGAAAACTATGATTTCAAATTTGACAGCAAGTTCACAAATGACAAACTAGACAAATGTGTGACAAGAGCGCTGCATGGGTATGTGGTGTTTTTTTTTTAAATTATTATTATTATTTTATTTTCTCCACCTAGTGTAGAGACCGTAAACATTTAAATACATAAATAGTATAAAAAGTTGTCACTTGTCATATTGTTCCCTCTTTCTCAAAGAGGATTATTTGAAATAAGCCAGTGTCTAATGCATTGGAAATAGGTTATTTAGCATCTGAGTGATTTTATATACAGTGGAACCTTGGATTATGAGCATAATTCATTCCGGAAGTGGGTTCCTATTTCAAAACACTCGTAAACCAAATTGAATTTTCCCATAAGAAATAATGGAAACTCAAATTATTCGGTTCACAGCCCAAAAAAATAAATATCTAAAAATAATTAACACAAAATCTAAAGTAAAAATAAAACAAATTAACCTGCACATTACCTTTAAAAAAAGTAATAATAAAGCCCCGACAGATAAGTGTTTCCGTTTGTGCGTGCAGGCTCTGTGCGCGTGTGTGTGCATGCGCATGTGTGTGTGAATCTAAAGTAACGGTGTCCAATGACGCATGCACGCCCAGACACGCATAGAGACACAAAATAAAATATGTTTTACGCACACACACGTGGTCACAGTGTTCTAGTACACGCATGCACAGATGTTGATTATACCCGTAAGAAACGAGCACTAAGACCCAACAGGGGTCTCCTGTTATCTACGATTCTGCAGCGCAAGAGAGAGAAAAACCGTTGGCCCAGTTGTGATCACGTGACACTTGGCGTCAAAACAAGAAGCGCATGCGTACATACATAATACTCACATTATGTATTAACATACATAATACTCGGTACTCGTAATCCAAGTCAAAATTTATTAAAAATCTTTGCTCGTCTTGCGGAACACTCGCAAACCGCGTTACTCGCAATCTGAGGTTTCAATGTATTAGTGATTTTAAATGGCCAAAATGATCTAGTTTGTGTTCAACTATAACCATATTTCTGTTTATTCCTAATTTCCTCAGCAAGTGGGATTTTAGCATTGAAGATAATTCTGAGCAGGTGCACCTCATCTTCCATATGTGGATAGGTCTTTTCTACAGTAAACCCACTTCAAGATTCTTCCACTTCGATCACAACTTTCCAACATTGGAAAGAAAAAATCCTTCAGATGTGTTACAGTTTGCTATTCCGACTTCATCAACGTTGCCTGATGTTGATTTGTCCACGAAAGAGGACAAAAATACTTCCTTACATCCTGGTTCAGATGCTCTTGACCTTTCAGTGAAAGCACCTGAGGCTGCAGACGACAGCACCTCTGGAGAGAAACCTACACCTATTTCTGGCGTACGGTCAATACTAAAACACATGAGGGAGAATAAAGAGCCCGGTCGTAGACCCAGTTTTGACCATTCTCCCAGTGTACTAAGAAAAGGCATTTCTATGGTAAGCAGTACTAGGGCAAAGTAAACCATGTCTGATTTTCATTTTGTTGTCTGAATAGAATGACCGAAATGTACAAATTAGAGGATTAATGCAGTTCTTCATATTCAGTGGAAAAGGGTTTTACTACATTAAGTGAAAAACTATCAGAATAATTTATTTATTTAAATTCAAGAAAAATCAAAAGTGTTGTCATAATATTTAAAAATGATACGCATATTTGACCACTGTCCAGTACATGTCTATATATTAGCGGATTATTATGAGCAACCTTACACTATGTGACAAAATATTTCCTTTTTACGTTATTTCTGAGCGTAAAGTGTTATTTCCCAATTTATTATGCTTAAAGTAAGTGGCACAAAAATTTTTTTTTACTCTTCAAACTTTGCCTTTATGACCTGGGTAATGACAATTTCTAATGTACTTATTTTCTAGAACATTCCAGGTAGATCCAGTGCTGGGTAGCCGATAGAGACTTTTCTGGAAATTTCAAGAACTTTCTAGAATGTTGTAGAACTTGACAAGAATTTTCAAGAACCTTTTAGAATTTTCTAGAACTTTCCATAAGCTACATTTGTTTGTATGTACATACATGCATACCTATATGCAGGCTCTCATCACTCACCACTTCATTGTACTGTAGTTCAATCTAAATTTATCAGAGATGGCACCAGGAAGCTTCAAGCATTTTTCCAGACTCCTTTTGCTATGTATGTGGCCAAAGGTACTGTGAGACCACATATGCTAAAATGTGTGAATGTGTCATACTGGACTTCGGATGCTGCTACCAGGGAGCATATAATGCATATAAAACATGGTGGGAGACTATATTTGGGGCTGATATGTGAAATTTACATTTCAGCAAATCTAGAAAAAATACTAACCTATATATTTTTGTTTGTTTTTGTATAACGAGTACAAGTTCATGTACGTTTTGCTTCATATGTTGGTTTATTCAAGACCGTATATAAATGAAAATGTATAAATTTGCCCCTTTTTGCAGTTTCATCATTCAGGTTACAAAAGCAAAGTTTAAACCAAATAATGGCTATTTCCTATAGTTTTATAACATTAGCAATGAAGCCTATATTTTCCTGTAAAGTATTATATATAACCTATACTTTGTTACATATTGTTATTTTTCTTTTTTTATTTATAAAATAAGGAATAAAACCCATGAACACAGCGATACTGCAGGAAAATAATCAATGACTGGGAGGTGTGAAGCCACCTCAAAAAATTTTTTTTCCTGTAGTTAGCCATTTTTATTTAATGAAGGATAACAGACTGTATTTGTATATATATTTAACTTGTGGAATATCTGTAAAACAATTCCTATTGTCACGTAAGATATAGCAGCTATAAACTTTTGTTCTACTCGCCAGTAATAAGGCAAAATAATAATAATAATAATAATGCTACTCATCATAGTGCAGAGAATGCTCAAAAGCCCTTTGTCCTGAAGACTTTTCCCAGGAACAGATTGAACAATGCTATAGAGCGCTGACTCTGAAGACACTTTCCACTGGAATGTATTACAATAAGCGTATTAATACACTAGACGTCTAATTTTGGGGACACCTGACCATTATTCCCATATGTGCTTTTTGAACCACAGTCCGGATTCTTTCCCTTTTTCAATATCTTCAAACTAACCTGGAAAGGATTTTCGCAAAATTTTAGAGTGTCACCATGGGGATTTGCCCATTCAGCCACAAGAGCATTATTGTTCAGTTCAGTTAGCGTGTCTGATGAGGAGGTCTGTGATGCAGTTAAAATTCCAATTCATTGAAAAGGTGGCTAGTGAGGTTGAGCTCATTGCTCTTTGCGGGTGACTTTGGTTCTTCCAAACTTGACAAAACATTTTGCTTTGTGCACAGATGCATGGTTATGTTGGGACAGGTTTGAGCCTTTTAGTTCGAGCGAAGGAAAACTGATTTTTACAGCATACAGTTATGTGATTCTAGCTTTGTAGCAACAGTGTGAGCAAGAGCCCTATATAGATGTAATGGTCAGGTGTCCCCAAACGTTTGGCTATATAGTGTACAAACTTATCTGATTTACAGCCGGAATTACTTTCAATACTGCTGATGGAGAATAGTTAGCATATTTAATTAATCAGATGGTCAGGTTCAAGAATTTAATGGCTCTGTGGTACAATAGCTGTATCTGTGAGGTGTTAAAAGACTGAAATCGTTCACACATAGCTGTTAGACACATATTTATACATGCCTTCTATTGCATTGCATAAGTTTATTATCTTTAAACAATATCTTTTTAGCTCCTGTAAAAATCCGAATACTTTTTTTGTTAACTGTTACAGGATTATAGATCCACTGTGGAGACCTTGGATGAAAATCTCACGCCTGATCATAGTGACTGCAGCGACCTAGAGGACAATGCGACCAACATCACTGAAAGCTCATGCACAACACTTTTTGATAGCAGTGGTGCATACAATCAATTGTGTGACCATGCCTCAAACATGAGAATAGATGAACAGAAAGTGTTGAACGTGCAAAGGAATGAACTTGGCAAAGACCTGTCAACGTCAAAGGCCAGGATTATAAAAAGTGATGGGATAATGGACACAGAGAGAAAAGGTGTGACTGTGTTCCACCAGGTCTTTCGGCCTCTCGGGCCTCTGACTTTTTTAAAAGTGCCTGATTCTTTACCTGGAAGAAAAATCATAGTAAAGTCATTGAGTTTTATGGAAAAGCACAAAAATGATGCAGCTGTTTCAGTGCACACTGAGACACTATCCAAAGATGGGCAGTGTGACTCAGCAGTGAATAAGGAAAAACATGAAAGCACACCAGTGTTTGCACATCCTAGTAATAAATTTAAGACAGGAAGCTGTTCTGTCATTTCTGTTCCTGTGCATGATAAAGCAACAATTGAAGTTAAATCTGTGCTTCTTACCAGAGATGAAACACCTATGGTAATTCATGATGTGAATAGCAGGAAGGAGGAATCTGTGTCTCGTGAGAGAAATAACGAGGTAACGTCTAACGACGAATCCGAGACACCAAGGGATGTTCTTGATGTAAGAAACCAGACAAATCAGGAGGTCAAATCTGTTATAAATGAAACAAAGATAAATGTTGGAAATGATTGTGACATGCTTGTTGAGACGCATGTTAATGATGAAGCAAAAGAGAAGGCTGGATCTGTCCATGATGTCAGGAATGAAACTCCTGTAGATTTACTTGATGTGGATGATGAAACAAAGGAGGAAGTTGAACCTGTAAGTCATGTCTGGAATGATGCTCCTGAGGAAAAGCTTGCTGATGAGATGAAGTACAATGTAACACCTGTGATTGTTAGACATGACACATCCATGACCGTACCTGCTGCATGTAGTTCAAATGAGATGGATAACCCAGTGAGAGATGACAAGGATGCAGGGGTGCATGTTAGCGATCAGGCAAACACAGTTCAAGCAATGCCTAATGATGATATCACATCCGTTTATGGCGAAGAAAGTGCTCCTCATGGTGTATGTGAAGAGGATGATGATGATGATGCCTCATGTGAAGTTAATTCTGTGATAAACATCAGTGATGCATCTGTAGGTGTACTAACTAAAGCCAAAGATAAGCTTGCTGTCAAAGATGACATACCTGTCGACACACAGGATGTGAATAGCACAAACAAGGAAGCCACGCCTGAGCATGATGTGAGAGCTGATATATCTGCAGATGTGCAGGATGTAAATAGCACAAACAAGGAAGCCAAACCTGGGCTTGGTGTCAGAGACGACACACCTGCAAACATACAGGATGTGAAGGAAACCAAATATGAACCTAATGTGAAAGACTGCGGCTTTCTGCATAGCCAGCAAGAGGCTGATAGAACAGAAGACATGGCAGTCCAAGAACAGGAAGCTGGATCTGGGAAAGTTGACAGTGATAAAGGAGAAATAATTAATGAAACAGAAAGAAAAGTAGAAGCAGAGCTCATTTGTGATGCCAACAACGAATTAGACTCTGAAAATCAGGACACTATCGATGATTCTCAAGATTGGACAGATATGGACACCAGTGATAAAGATTCAGAAGATGAAAATCTTGAAGAGGTGCGTGAAGTGAATATATCCAGTGGTAAAAGCCTTTCTAAAGTGCCTGAGGAAGACACTGTAAAGATGCAAGAAGATAATATAATACAAATTGATGCACATGTGGCAAGCAGTTTTAAAGAGCAACCTGAAGATGGTGCTCAGACAGATATATCTGATAATTTATCTTCAGATCAGGTTAGCTCAACATCCCATGAGTTAATTGTATTGAAAGAAAGCAACAACTCATCTGCTCTTGGTGACAGTAAAAGCAAAAGCACAATGTTTCCTGATGCCACTGTGGTTCAAAATGCAACCCCTGAGGCCATTCAGTACAAACACAGCAAAGAATGTGATGTCTTCTCCTTTACTGGAATTGCTAATCCAGAACCATGTGAAATAAACGACTCTAGCATCCAGGGCACAACCAAAGAAGCGGATGACTTGGCAATTTCAAATGCAAATGATGGTTCAGATGAAGGCCTTAAAAACGTAGAGAAGGACACTGACCAGAAAAGGGCTGAGGCATGTGACAATTTTGCCAGCATGGATGTATCTCCACCAGCACTGCAAATAGATACTGAGACTGAGATGAACAGCAGATGCTGTACCCCAACTCTGGATGAACCATTAAACAGCGAAGTGACTGATGAGGTTTCTAGCTTTCAGGAAGGTCATTTACAGGACATATCTGAAACAGAAATGTGTGGAAAGCGCCTTCCCAATATATGGCTGGCACTTGAAAGTTCTGAGGATTCGAGTTTAGGATTAGAAAAGTCTCCACCTCATATAGAACAAACCCCCTCTCAAGATCCTTCTTGGTCCCATAAGAAGTTCAATGCTAGAGTCAAAGAGGCTGATAAAGGTGAACCATTTGTAAGTGATGAACATGTACCCAAGGACAACACGGTTTACTTTGACGATCATATGATTCCCACACAGAGACATACAAAAGAAAAAGAGCATCAAGATGAGTTTGGTCATTTTTATGAGCAATATGAAGATGATCATTATGAAAAGCTTCCTTCAACATGGACACATAGTGCAAGCTTCAAAACAGAGGGACAAGAAGATCTCAGTGAATGGTATCCACCTGATGAGGAAACAAATTATACAACCTGCAGTTCTGGCCACAGGGAAGTTGTATACAGGCCAAGAGAGATTAGAGAGAGTAACTTGGACACCCGTTGGGTACAAAGGACTCATTATTCAGAATCTACTCCCAATGTGGATGAGTCAAATGAAAGACTTCTTTCTTTCAGACACCGAGCAGGTTTAGCTGAAATGAATGATGAGCCTAAGAGTCATGGTTCAGAGCCTGTGGGTTACAGTAAAAAGAAACGCCAGAGAAAGTTCTGTAAAAATAAATGGGAAGGAGAAGACTTTAATACAACCAGAGACTACAGCATCCAAAAGACCTTTTCATGTAGTTCAGATCAATCGAGCAGAACAAGGACACGTACATCTAGCCCTTATCAGCGCAAAGATGAAAGCAAGCAGATGTTCGACTGGCGCAGATATTTCAGGAGAGAGGGAGTATTTGAGTCAAATGAAGAGAACAGTGGACCGCTTCATGATTCACCTTCTTCTATAGTCACTCTGTTTGACAAGAAGGGTAACAGAGTGGTATTTGAAAGTCCTTCTAGTCAAACACGATATGGTTTAAGTCAGAGTGTAGAAGAACAGCGATCAAAATCTGTCACCCAGTCTTTAATGGAACTTGAGTACCTTATCTTTTCAGAGAAAATGACTCATTTGCTCAAAAACTGGAAGACTACCTCCAGAGTAAAACCACAACAAAGACTAAATATAAGCCCTGTTGAGAACCCTATGACCATTCAATTTTCAAGACTTGATGAGCAGAACAGTTTCTCAGCTCTCGATCAGACCTGGCTAACTCATTCGAAGTTTAAGATCAATGTAGACATGTCTGAAAGGAAAGCCTTGAAGAAAACTCCAAGTTACAGCAAGCCCTTACATCTCCAAAGCCTTTTCTGTGAAAGAGGCACTGAAGCAACTTGCTCGAAGTTATCAGACATAACCAAAGAATGTTCAAAGTCGTACCACACCATGATGAGCGACATTTGCACCGGCAAGACTGTACCCCATCAGAATGACGAGTTGAAAAGAAAGTGGGATATCGAGTACGCTACGACTAGCAAACAGCCTGGGTTCTGTGGTCACATCAAAAAGGACATGTTTGATTATCTCCATGATAATTTGAACTCTATCGTGAGGCAAGCGTGCAAGACCAAGTACAAGTTCTACATTTTGGTTACATCTGATGACCCCTTTTTTGAGGAAACCAAGGTAGGAAAATATTCATGTAGACATTGTATTTTAAAGGAAACAAATTCACCCTGAACTAATATTATAAATACCATGATCTATAAATGGCATGACTTTGGTTGAACTTTTCATCTACATGTGGGTGTTTTTTCACGTAAAAACGTCTGCTAAGGATGCTAGGAATGGAAATCACTAGGGACCTCCTGATATATCATAATCTCAAAATGCAATTCTATAATTTTATTGATGTGCCAGTTGAATCCTTTTTTTTTTTTTTGTTACAAACAAATTTAGCAAATCATTTGCTCTTACCACACAGAATACAAACTTTGCTTTGTGAATAGTTAAAAGCACACCTGTAGGATTATGGAGGAACTGCAATTTATAACCTCCTTGAATGCAAACACAAATTAATTAAAAAAAATTCATTGATTTTGCAGTCCATGTGGCAATATATGAATTGCCACACAAAAGAATCGCTATCTTTCTTCTTCTTCTTTGTCTTTCGGCTGTTCCCTTTCAGGGGTCGCCACAGCGAATCATCTGCCTCCATCTAA
>JAOTQY010000029.1:10477382-10491740 GCA_026413445.1 Dolichallabes microphthalmus
GTGAACAGCTTGTTATGTTTATTGCTTGTTTTTGATAGTGGGGGTCGCGAGATCTTGTCGATCTTCAATTAGGGGTCACGGGCTTGAAAGTTTGGGAAGCACTGGTGTAAACAAACACCTGCATCATTAGATATTAATTAGAAAAGCTAAACTGAATATTTTCCCTGGAATTAGTCCATATTTTAACGCAGTCATTTAACATTTTTAACAACGGGTTATTTAAAGTTACAAAACGTAATCTTTATCTGATCTACTTTTTTGATTTTACGTCTGTGCTCTCCGCTTACCGCACAGGGAGTGTATTTGGCTGACAATGAAAAAAGTACAACTTGGCGTAAAAACCTTACAAAATTTTATTTCTTCGTATTAATAAGGCAGAAAAACAGGTAGACGTGTATGTGGCCGTCAGTCTTAAATCATGTCACTGAATACATTAAAGCTGATCAGCTTTTTTTTTACCCTTAACCTTTTAACTATTTCTACGAACTCTCTTCCCGTCAACAACGGGTACTTGCGCTAGTTAATTATATAATGTAATCCATACAGATGTTATGTTCCTGCCCTCAGACTTGAAGGAGTGAAAGTGTAATATAACTCTGGTCATGTCTGATCCTGTAGTCTTGTTAAGTAATTGAGTTTGCAATTTCATATAGACTCATAACTCGTACACCCTGTGGAACAGCATGTCTTCTGGATTCCTAAAGCGTGCCTTCAGTCCTCTATTGTTTCATGGAGACGAGTGGGTGGACATGGTTAGATGGAGATGAATCTTTGAGCTGGAAATGATGATGGATAGAGATGAATGGTTGGGTAAGGATGAAAGGATGGCATGGAATGGAGATACAGATGGATGGAGATGAGAGAGAATTAAATGTGGAAGTAGTGAGAGCATGAAGAGAGACCGAGAGAAATGGGTGCATGCATTTAGATGGAGAGATGTGTGGGCATGCAAATGGAGAGAGACAGAAATGTGTGCATGCGAGAGAAAGATAAGGGTGCATATGGAGAGAGAGAGATAGATAGATAGAGGGGAAGAGAGAAATAAAGACAGAAGGGTGCATGCCAATAGAAAGATAGATATGGAGAAAGACAGAGATGGGTGCATGGAGATAGAGAGAGAAATTGAGATGTGTGCATGCAAAGAGAGAGAGATGGGTGCATGTTGGTGGAGGGAGATGGAGAAAGATGGAGATGGGTGCATGCAGATAGAAAGATAAATAGAGATGGGTGCATGCCGATAAAGCGAGAGAAATGGGTTCATGCAGATAGATGGAGACAGAGATTGGTGCATGCCAATAGAAAGCTAGAGATGGGTACGTGCCGATGGATGGAGATGGAAAAAGATGGAGATCGGTGCATACCAATAGAGAGATGGCAATGGACCAGAGGGAAAGAGATGGGTGCATGGTGATGGTGTGTGATATGGATCTGAGACCGGTGATGGACAAAGATTGATGAGGTTGAGTGGGCTGGATGGACAAATAGAGATGGATTATTGGATATAGAAGTTAATGGGTGTAGGTGGATCAATGTGGTTGGCTAGATATACAACATGTATATGAGAGAGACATTGTGATAGATGGATAGGGATAGATAGAGGTTAATAGATAATGATGATGAATCTGTGGATAGAGATTGAGATGTTGATGGACACTGAGAAGGCTGAAAAAGATGGAGGACAGACATTGACGGATATATTTAACCGTACTCTTTCTTTGTGTGAAGGTTTAGCGCTGATCTCTGTGTTTCTGATATGAAAATTCTCCCAATAAACAGAGTGAAAACTTGTTTTTTGGTGTTAATGAAATACAAGTTGTCATGTGTCACATTGCAGCCCTTATGTAACGAGGGTTTTCTGTTACTAAGTGCGCTGCTATTTTAATTTGATTCCCAGCACTCAGTTTGCAAAGCAGCTCAGTTTCAGTACCCCATCCCCCATCCCCCTTACCGCCTCTCTTTAGCCGGGTGCAGTCTGGCGGGATCTTTTACAGCTGAGATGGGCCACGTAAATAGATCTAATGGGATTATACGATGGATGCCAGGTTCTTAACCAGCTCTGTGTCCTTGTTTTTGTTTTTTTTCCCAGGTGAGACAACGGCTGCACAATGACCGAGTATAAGCTGGTGGTGGTTGGAGCAGGTGGTGTGGGGAAGAGCGCGCTTACCATCCAACTCATCCAGAACCACTTTGTGGACGAATATGATCCCACTATTGAGGTACCGCCAAGAACAAACATCTTACACCACGGATATTAGAACTCAGATATTTTTAGTAGGATTGTGCTGCTTTTTTGTGGAGGAGTAAGACTTTCAGTTTTAACCACAGGCTGGTTCTCACCTTTCAAACCACAGCCACTAATTAGGGAGGGTGAAGGTTAACACTGTGGGCTTCTTCTGATGCCAGTGCATCCCACTTGAGCTATCGAGCTAAGCACACAATAAGAAAAGTGCTATCTACCCTCTTCCACATACACGGGCAAATAGATATGACATTTAGCGTCCAAGGGAAAGGTTGAGGCCGTACCCCCCACTCAGAGACCAAGGTCAGTGCTGGGTCATAAAACTGTTTATATTTGCATACACATGTCCACAGTCAGGTAGTTTATTAGGTTATTGTTATTATTAGTCTTTTATTAGAGCTGTGAGATTTAATAGATTATTCTGTTTAATCGATCTTATGCCTGTGAATCATGGGTAGACTGTCGATTTGATTCACCTGGATTTTTGAGCATTTGGTTTGGGCTTGATTTTCAGTAGCAGCAATGTTTGTCAGAAGCAGTTATATTTCTTACAGGTTTTAAGGTATTAAGAACTACAAAATGTATCTAAATGTATCTTTTTTTAAATCATGTCTCATAAGAACCAATCATCTTTCTGAGCTCCAGTCCAGTAGGTGGCAGTATAACAGTAACCATGATTCAATTGATAGATCAGGGTGTTTTTTTTTTATTCTGAATTAATGCTCTCACTCACTCATCATGTATCCCAGTGTACAGGGTCACGGGGGGCGCCTGGAGTCTATCCCAGGAGACTTGGGGCATGAGGCGGGAACTCCATGCACACAGCACGCAGTATATCACCGTGCCGCCTGAATCCATGCTACCCTTTTTTTTTTAACCATGTCTAATACGAAGCAATCGTCTTTCTGAACTCCAGTCCAGTAGGTGGCAGTATTGCACCAACCGTGATTGAATTGATTGACACCCCCCCCCCTTATTTTTCAACTATTAAGGTAAATATAAAATTCTCAAAAATCGCGGCTTCTGCTTTGAAGATTTGCAGTGGTTGGTGCAATATTGCCACCTACTGGAGTGGAGTTTGGCACAGAAGATAAATGCAGGAATTTTATTAGAAATTAAATGCAGGTAGTCCCCAACTTACGAACATTCGAGTTACGAATTTCCGCAGATACGAACAGACCATGGATCTATGAACATTCGTAAATGAAAACAAATCACAGACGTAGTTCACGTGTATTGTACAAAAATAACCACTACAGTGCACCAAATACCAATATTTACAATTGCATACAATATTTTCAATGTGTAAGTGAATGTTTAAATTCTGGTATATTGAATGTGTGCACGTGTGGGGTGCAGGAGAAATGAGTCGGCCTCACTAGTTTCAATGAATAAGTCCAGGAGCACAATGGTGGAAAATGGCTGTCCTGGAAATCAGAGTTCACAGCTCTGAGACAAAATGCCGTCCGTTCAAGCACGCAGTAAACGCCACGTTGTCTTCCCAGGGATGCCTTTAAATGAGATCAGCTGACCCCACTGCGTCACCGGAATTCCCCTTGCAATTTGAAGGCAGAGTCTCTTGAGAGTATATTGCGGAACCAAAACACCAAACCTGGGTTTTTTATGCTTTACATTGTACATTTGTTTCAAAGGCATATAACCCTAGTGAGACGCAGTGCAGAGTGACCGCCCGACATTCCAAGAGGTGTTCTGCAGGGTCTGCAAGCTTCCGTGAGAACCGGCAAAAAAGTAAAAGTTTAAGACATTGGAAACTTAATCACTGCGGCAAAACTGCAAAAACTCGTCATGAATCACAATAAACCGTACTTGTGGCCATTGCGCTGCCTCTGGGTAGGTGAGAGGGGTATTAAGACTCTCTATGTCGGACTTACAAACGTATCTGACTTACGAACATGCTTCTGGAACAGAACTCGTTCGTAAGTCTGGGTCTTGCTGTATCAGAAGAGGTGTTTATTTATTTTTTTAATCAGCAACATAAGTTGCACAGTGCATATTACATATGTTTTGTACTTTTTAATGCTTTTAAGTATTTTAAGAAATATAACTGCTCATAACAAATTGGGTAAAAATCATTAGTGCTATTAAATAAAAAATCCCAAATTGAAGTAAGATTCACAGCCGTTGTATTTATTAGTCAAGTGTAGAGCAAATGAATTTTTCACACCTTTTTGCGCGAGTTAATTAAAAGGCTGGATCTTTGTCCAGGACTCCTACAGGAAGCAGGTGGTGATCGACGGGGAGACGTGTTTGCTGGACATCCTGGACACAGCAGGACAGGAGGAGTACAGCGCCATGAGAGACCAGTACATGAGGACTGGAGAGGGCTTCCTCTGTGTGTTCGCCATCAACAACACCAAGTCTTTCGCAGACGTGCATTTGTACAGGTGGGCAAGTTAGCGTAGCACAATGGAACGATTTCCAGTTTGGCAACTTTTAACGGGAGTTAAAATAACATCAGTATAAAACTATAACCACCTCCTGATTGTTTAAATGAGTCAATCGAGTTTCACATACGCTATGACCATATAAACCCATCAACCACCCCCACCATTTAAAAATGTTATGTGTCGTAGGGGATGCTAAACCAGAAAGTACCTATTCGTAATGCATTGTGATTTTATAAATATCCTGATATATATATCCATATACTGTATAAAGTTACAGTCTTAAACAAACCTAGCAAATAGGAACAAATTATCACTCAGGGTGCTGTTCTGTCTGCCAGTGTGTGATTAGTTTGGAGCACGCCACCTGTAGAGTTATAGAGGAACTGCAATGTCCTACTACCTCAAAAGCAAACATTGATAGATTTTTTAAACAAATCTAATCCCCCCCCCCCCATCTCTACTATATCTTAACAATGATCTACATAATTCCTCATTTTCCAAGTCATTCTTTGCTTAATTCTAAGTTTCCCTTTTTCCGTAATTACCTCCATTATTGTTTTCGTACTTCCTTCTTTAGTTTGTTTCTGTACTCTATCCTTTATTTAATTACTTCCCTACATTGTGTGCCTCGTGTCTTTTTAATCCTTTCTGGAACATGCCACTTACTTTCATATTTTTTCATTTGTGCTTTTTTTATTTAACTTTCTTGTTTCATATATGTGCTGTCATAAATCCTTGCTTGATTTCTATATTTCATGAGATACTTCCATACTTATTTACGTACATAAACATTTCCTAACTTGGTCTATACTTTATTATTTGGGCATTTACATGTCCTTACTTCCTTCCATCCATCTTTACTTACTGGCCTCCTTATCCTTAGTTCTTTACTTGCTTTTTTTTTTTTTTTTAACTTCCATTAATAGTTCATTCTTTCTATTCTTCCTTACTATTTGTTTCTCCTATTCACTTCTATGAACCCCTTATCCCCTTTATATTCTCCTTCCTTCCATCAATTCTTACCTTCTTTCCACCATCATTCCTTTTTTCTTCCTTCTATCCTGCATCTATCACTCCATCCTTCCTTCCTTCCTTATTTACATTAGTGTTTTGTCTACCTTCTTTCTTTTCATCCATCACTTATATCCATTGTTCCTTCCTTCCTTCATTCTATTAATTCTGTCTTCTTTCTTTTTTTCCATTCATCGCTCATCTCTTCCTTCTCACTTACCTTCCATCCATCCATCGTTCCTTACTTTCATAATTAGTTACTTCCTTTACTTAATTCCTTAATTAATTCCTTCTCTCACTACTTTTATTTTCCCGTATTCCCTTTCCTACTCGCTTCCTTTGCTTAATTTTTTTTGGTGTGTTTTTTTTTTCCAGAGAGCAGATCAAGCGAGTGAAGGACTCCGATGACGTGCCCATGGTCCTGGTTGGAAACAAATGTGATTTGTCCAGAACCGTCGACACCAAGCAGGCTCAGGAACTAGCCAGGAGCTACGGCATCGAATTTGTAGAAACTTCAGCCAAGACCAGACAGGTAAGCATAAACCTGGGAGAGCTGAAGACATTTCTTGCTCAGAGGTCTCTCACTAGTGCTGATTGTTTTTTTGTTTTGTTTTTTTTAATCTCACACGCAGGGAGTCGAGGACGCTTTTTACACCTTGGTCCGGGAGATCCGTCATTATCGCATGAAGAAACTCAACAGCAGGGAGGACAGGAAGCAGGGTTGTCTCGGAGTCTCCTGTGAAGTCATGTGATCAGAAGACGCCCCACCTCGGCAGAGATTCCCTGCAAGCTCATTTCGCCAGCAGCTGAAAACTTTACGCCCATGTACTTGTGACTGAAAGGCCTTGTGTAGTGGTCCAGATGTTTTTTTTTTTTTTTTTCAAATAGGCTTTTAATCATGTGACCTGGAACACAGGAGTTTTTCTGCATTAGGGCCCCCTGCTGGCTGAAAGGAATCACTTCATACCTGCTCACTGTGTGGACCCTGTTGGCCTGCTTTGATGGAAAAAGGGGGGCTCGATGAGAGACATTTAGCCTCTGCGTTTATCTGATAAGTCATTACGCGATGAAACCTTGCATCTTTCCCTGTTAACAAATTGACTTTAAGTTCAGTACTCAGGAATACTGTGAAGGCAGAAGTGCCTGTAATTTTATTCGAGTTGTTTTTCGGCCCGTTTGCATTCACATTTCACATTAGATTGATCTTTATCCATGTACTCCCGGTCCCTCCTGAATTATTTCCAATCTTAGCTTGTTGTAGCGTCTGTGATGTCGATAATATTTTATTCACATGGGCATTCGACGTGTTTTAGCCGTGAGATCGAGGCATGTAGCAGGGATTGAGTAGGAGAAAGGCAGCGAGGGGGAGAGAAAAGGTTGTATGTTGCTACAGTGAACGTCTAAACTCTGCATAAAACACTGGAACAACGGGGGGGGGGGGGAATAGTTAATGTTTTTAAATTAAAAAAAAAAATTTAAGCTTGCATGCCTTAGTCTTTCGTAAAGGTCAGCCAGGTTTCATAAAAAGGGGACCTACGGCTGATGGCAGCATCTGTTTCTTTAAGAAATTTTTTTTTTTTTGAAAGATTGTGCATTTCAGTGCCTTTACTTATCTGTTCTTCTTTTGCTTGATAATTAAGCTGCAGGCTGAATTAAGGCCCAGGAACGTTCTGGGTTTGGTATTCGGCAGTGTTTTAGAAAGAGTTAGAAGAGTTAGAAGGCTTGGATGTTACGTGCCCTAATGTGCTCACTGTTGCTGTTTCTGTATGTGTTTTTAAATTTCAGCCAAAAGTATGCGCTCACTTCCCACAAGACAATTTTTTTTTTTTTAAGGAATGCGATCCTCATTTGTTTTTAGATCGCGGTGCCAGTAAATGTCTTACTACAGAGACTCAACAGCTTCATCTGATCATTTGCCTGGTGCTAAAACAACAAAAAAAATATCTTGACATGGCTTTTCTTTTCGTTGAAACAGATTTCCTGTTTACTGGAATTTTTTTTCCTCCATCTTTGCTGATGCTTGATCTATTTTTGTGATTTTTTTTTTTCTTTTCTTTTCCTTTTCCCCGATCATGGCTTTAATCGAGAAATCTGTAAACATACATTTTATGTCACAACCACCACCACTGGAGATGTTTAATACATGTTTCATGTGCCACCGTGTTTCTTTCCTAGTAAATTAATTACAAATCATTGTCGTCTTAATTTTTGCCTGTCATTTCCCCACCCGCTGCCATCTTTCTCTCCCCTTCTCCCATGTCTCGAGCCTTAGCTGTCAGGTCATGCCTAAAATAGAGCATGGAGCCCCCTGCACTTCTATCCAGTCTGGGTACAGGGCTCTGGTTACACTCGCCAGCTGATGTTTCTTATACCAGCTGAACACGATCGAGCCGCACACTTCCCCGCTGCCGGTGCATGTGTGTGTGTGTGTTCGTGAGCCACTTTGTCTGTCTACAGGAACAAGGTGTTGTATAGTGTTAGCGACACACTGCCACCATGCCTAAGCATCTCTTACCAGGTGAGTGTCTAACAGCGCCACCTAGAATCCCGTTTTTGTTTGTGTGATTTCTTCCTGTCTAAAATTGGGTCTGAGAAACTCCAGACGTCTCTGATGTGTAATCCGTAGATCTGAGAGAGAGCGAGATTAGCTTCTATCATGGGTTTAGGGATAAATAACGTATCAACAGAACTATTCCAAGCTGTTTTAAATCTACGTTTGAATACGGTGTTAAATACTTTGCGTGCTGTCGTTGCAAACATAAAAGGAGCTTTGCACAAAAAAAAAAATCCTTTCTTACACAAGGGTTTTCCAGAGTGCCATACTTCCTAACCACAAAAATTTTGATCCTTTGAGAACCCCCTAATCTAGATCAGTGCAGACTGTAACGCAAAAAAAAAAGTACTCATTCTTGTTATGAGCTATAATTAATGAAACTACACATTAAGGAAAATGTTTAGTATGTGATTATGGGAATAGTTCCTCCTCCTTTTGCACTACCTGATATTACACAGAAAACCCTGGGTGCTATTATTTTCTTTTATCATCTTCCAAGCTGATGTATTAGATGCATGAAATACAGGAATGCAAGCTAGAATAAAAAGAAAAAGCATTCATCTTTGTGAAATTGTGAAGATTTGAAGCTCTTGAGCCAAACATATGCAACGTTGTCATGCCATTACTATAATGACATCCTATTGCTAGCTATACCACTAGAAATCCTTTATCTGCAGTAGGACGGAGATACAGTTCTGTTTGAGGCACAGCCTTAGTAATTAATCCAAACAGATGGACCTGACTCGGACAGAGCGAGCGAGCGACCAACCGACCCTGGACACCTACTCCTGTCCCTGCTCTGCTTCGTCTGACCAAAAAAAAAAGTGATTAATGACTGGAGAAAGGTAGAAGGTTTCACCCTTAGGTCTGGTTAAGTATCGAGACATGGCCTCGTATGTTCTTCTGGACTTCCATGAGCTACAGGATTTAGGCTGGTTTTATTTTTAGAGTTGGCTGTGGTGCCAAAATAGTCAGCTATTACATAAGGACTTAAGCACTAGGCAGTTGATGGAGTAAACTATTCCATTCCAATTGGGATGTTTCCCTGCTTGAACATATCTTACGCTTAATCAACAGGATTAGCCCTCATTTCAACGGGTAAATCACTGAGTTTTGCTTCAAGACTTGGATTGATTGAGTGCAGGGTCTGGTTCCGTCCTGACTTTGGTTTGCTGTTATTCTCTCCACATTTGCATTGGGTTTCTCTTGGGTTCTCCAATTTCCCTCTGCCTCCCAAACCCAAATTACTGCTGGGTGCAAATGAGTGTGAGAAGTGTGTATGAGGTGTAAATCAAACCCCAACCCTGTTGGTTGAGGCTTAACCACTATGCACATGCCACCATTTTCTGAAACAGAAAGCCTTAATTGAATTCTTCATAGAAATTGGGTTCTCCCAGGAAACAAACCCGGGAACACTTAATCGTCATTGACCAACCCTGGTTCTCCAAGCAGGTAGTGATTAATTCATTCTTTTTCAGTATTGGTTGAGCTTAATGAAATGCTTAATGTAACATGTCGAAGGGTTCTACATAGACCCTTTTCACACAGAATGCTAAAGCATGTTTAATAGAACATTTGGGTGTAGAATGTATTTAGTATTTAGTGAAAATATAACATTTGGGTGAAGTTTTCTCACTTGCACAGAGATTAGGTATCTGAAGTTTGACGACATGGTTCCCTCTAAGAGGCATGTTGTCTTTGTCATAGAGAGTGACAAGAACAACAGCTGGATGGGTTGCCAGCTAAGGATAATCACAGCTCTAACAGCCGATTGACAAGTTCAGTCACTGATGTCACCAAGGTTTTTTTGTAGGAGTGAAAAATAGAGACGCATCAGCTGGAGTGGCTTGGCATTCATGGAACTCCACTAGGCAAACCTCCCATGAACTACAGTGTAAATAACCGAACACCAATCAGCCATAGCATTAACACTCACTCGTTCAGTCATCTCACCGTCTATACTGCTTTATCCTGTGTTCAGGGTCGCAGGGTTCTGGATCCTATCCCACGAGGCTTAGGGCATGAGGCAGGGTACACCCTGGACAGGGTGCCAATCCATCGCAGGGCACATACATGCATACACTCACTCGTTCACACACCACGGGCAATTTGAGAACGCCAATTAGCCTTATCTGCAGGTCTTTGGACTGTGGGAGGAAACCAACCAAGCACTGGGAGAACATGCAAACTCCATGCACACAGAGATGGGATTCGAACGTGGACCCTGGAGGTGCAGGGCGACAGTGCTAAGAACTACACCACTGTGCCGCCCACTCAGTCATCTATACCACGTAATCCTGTATACAGTGTCGCGGGGGTCCTGGAGCCTATACTCACATACTCATTCACACACTACGGACAATTTGGGAACACCAATTGTTTTTGTCCTAATTCCATAGTAAAACCAATGCAAAACAAAACAAGTCAATAGAAAGGCACCAGATCACCCAGTGCACCACAGCCCACCTTGCACATGGCCCAGGTAGCAACATGCCCAAGGATGCCCACCCAGCCTCCACATTCCCCATTCAGATAGAGCACCCATGGAATGCGCAGGCCAAACAAATCTGATCCATGCGGGCTCCAACCCGCAACCCACAGCACCTCAAGGATCTGCTGCTAACCTCCTGGTGCCAGAGACCCCCAGAATCACACCCCCAGAGGTCTTGTGGAGTCCTGAACCAAGTGGCTAGAGCTGCCCACGTGGCACAAGGCGATCCTCCACAATATTGGGCATAAAACTGTCTTGTAATGTTATGGCTAATCGATTTATATTACGATAAGGCCAGGTTCTATCCTAAGCCTTGATTTTTTAAAATAGCTTCTGTACACCAAAAAGTATGAAGGTAGATAGATTTCCTAGAATTATCCTTTGCCGAACTTGCATCCCATTCAGAGTGTATTCACTTTGTACCCAGTGTTCCCACCCTGACAAAAGAAATAACTGATTATGATGAATAAATGATAATTGATGTCTCAAGGGGGACTAGATACAATACTCTGCAGATCTTGGTTAACCTGGTTCTATGCTTCACGTTTGTTTTTCATTTACCCTTTCTTCATGCTCTCTTTCTCTCATGATTCGCACATTTACTACCTCAGAGGAGGGCCAGCGTATGTATCGGAGGATTTATTGAAGAATGCAAATTTGAGCATGTACTGCTAGATAACATGCACCGGGTCTCTAAAAACTGAGAATTGTGAAATAAGAATATTGGATAAAGATGGAGAGGATTGGAACCAAATAGAGTTGGTGTGTATATTCCCTTTGTTTATTGTTCACCATTTACCTGTAATGGGCTCTATCCAAAATACAATAATGTTAGTTTCTGTTATTACTAAACTTGACATTGGTTTAGTCCATAATGGGGGTGAGCAGATAAATGAACGCGATGCCATTGATGAGCTAACTAATTTAGACAGACCTTTTTACAGACTCTTTGTTTTCATTTGTGATCATTTGAGTGTGTGATAGTATGTCTTCATCATTTTTTATATCACACTTAAATGATTAACACCACCAAATTAATTGGTCCAAACTTACCTGGCCCTATGTGAAAAAGTAATTGCCCCCTAAACCTAATAAGTCTTGAGGCTATCTTGGAATCAAGCATTTGAGCAGTTGTGCAATAACTGACAATACGTCTTTTACATCGTTGTGGAGGAATTCTGGCTCACTTTTCTTTGCAGAACTGTTTTAATTCAGCCACACAGGGTTTTCAAGCATGAACGGCCTTTTTAAATAATCTCAATCAGATTAACTCTAAGTCTGGCCATTCCAAAACCAAGATTTTGGGTCTTTTCAGCCATCCAGAGGTGGATTTGCTGGTGTGTTTCGGATGATTGTTCTGCTGCATAACCCAAGTGCACTTGACCTTGATGTCAAGAACTGATGCCTGGATGCTCTCCTTCATAGTTTCAATCAATTATGGCAAGGCAGCAAAACAGCCTCAGCCTATCATGCTACCACCACCAGGTTTGACCTTCAGAAGTGGCTTTCGCCTTGGAATTCTCCCATGGATGCAATTTTTGCCCAGTTTCTTTCTTATTGTTGAACCATGAACACTGACCTTAACTGAGCATCTGCGTGAGTCGTTGTTGTGGTATTGGAGTTTCGGTAAACAGGCCACTCCTGGGAAGGTTCACCACTGTTCCAAGTTTTTCTCCATTTGTGAATAATGGCTCTCACTGTGGATTGCTGGAGTCCCTAAGCCTTAGGAATAGCTTTGTAACCCTTTCCCGACTGATACATGTCAAGTGGTTTCTTGATTCAACAGGTCTGGCAGTAATAAAGCCTGGGTGGAGCAAGTGAAATTTAACTCAGCTCTCCAAAAATCATAGTTTATTCAGTGATTACACGGTGATTTAGTAAGGTGGCAATTACTTTTTCACATAGGGCCAGGTAGGTTTGGACAGCTTTGTTCCCTTAATAAATGAAATCATCATTTGAAACCTGCATTTTGTATTTTCCCAGGTTACTTTTGTGTAATATTAAAATCTGTTTGATGATGTCAATCATTTAAGTGAGACAAATATGCAAAAAATACAAATAAATCAGGATTTTCACGGCACTGTAACATTAAATATTTTCAAGATTATACCAATATTTTTGAATGGGTTTGACTTATTATTTCTAGATAATTGGATGACTCATGACTTCCAGCAATGTTAGAGTTCCAGGAGCACCTACAGTGCCACATTTTTGTTGTGTTACAACCTGAAACACTATGAAAGGGCAAAACTATTGGAAAAAACATTGTAAGGTATACACACCTAATCAGGTAGAGTTGAAACAGCACAAGGAAAAAAAAGTCTCCAAAATCCCAGTTAAGTCAAGTTACAGGTTTTAACACTACAAAATGTACAAGGGGTGAACACTTATGCAAGGCACCGTACAGCGGCTCAGGACGCATGTATTAACTCAAACAAAGTTGAATGCACTGGGGATAAAAAGAGAGAAAAAACGTTTCCTTCCATAACTTGAATGTAAATTTGGTTGTGTGGGATTCACACACCTTTCTTCATTCTAACCTGCTCCCTCCCTTTCTCTTCATCCTGACTGATGGATCCTGTATGTTTGCTTCTGGGCATACCCATTTTCAGCTGAGAGTAAGTATAATAAGCAAGCATTAAAGCTCATCGCTTAGCATTTTTTTCAGCTTTAATTCAAAACAGATTTTAATTCTTAGGAGGGAATCACCCATCCATCATTTTTATTCATTTGCTCATGAGTATTTTTTACTATGTTGCATGACAAATGAATAAACTACATTGCTGTTGTTCTGGGCTATTACATGCAGAGCTGAAGTGCATGATAAATGTATTCAGGTTAATAGACTGTAGTTTCAATTTGAGCGAGTGGCTTGAAACCATGGTATAAATCTGTGCATGGTTATAATCAGCGTTGGGTTTCTCTGCCAGTACCAGCTGTCGATGTTCTTGCTTCAATGTGGTGTCTTATTGCTCAATGCTGCTGTGCACACATGCATTAGACTGAGTTTCATTTGAAATCTCTCCAAAATATAGACTGGCTCGCTGTATGCATTGCTGATGAGGTATTTTTTTGCATATATGAAATCAGGTCCAAAAAAATATGGCGGATGTTCAAGTCAAACTGGGACTGAGTAAAGGTACAAAACTGATTGTACAAGCACAGGACAGTGATGAGACTCTTAGCCGCAGTAAAACATTTAAATGGTCAAACCTTTTTAAAGAAAACTTTATCCGTAATTGAACCCAGCCAAGGATCCTAAGGATCTACTCCAAAAATTCATATTAACACTCAGTGAGGGGAATGTCTGATCTTTAAAAATTTAAAGAAATACACAATCTGTCAACACAATCATTCACCAACACCACTTTCACATTATAGAACCTCGGCTGAATGTAATTTCCACACTCCCGGTACAATCCGGACTTTGCTCCAAGCCATTAAAGGAGTTCCTGTGAGGCTGGTGTTTCAGACATTCAATTCAATTCAATTTTATTTATATAGCGCTTTTAACAATGGTCATTGTCTCAAAGCAGCTTCACAAAAATTAAACGAAATTTTGAAAAGAAAATTTATGGAAGGCGGCACGGTGGTGTAGTGGTTAGCACTGTCGCCTTGCACCGCCAGGGTCTGGGTTCGATTCCCCGGCCAGGCT
>JAOTQY010000029.1:10497915-10509141 GCA_026413445.1 Dolichallabes microphthalmus
AAGAAGTCTTTTTAAACCCTAGTATCCATACTTCTACTCAAGTAATGAATGTGAATACTTTTGACACCACTGGTCCTAGTGCCTAAACAATCTATGGCTGCATTCTCCTTTTCTTTATGGTCCCCACAGGTCACAGGCTTTGACAGTGTGGATGACGAATCCAAGCACAGCGGTCACATGTTCTCCACCAAAAGCCCTAAACCAAATGAATGGGACATCGTTAAGAACCCATCTTACACTTACTACATCTACTACATGTATGCCAACATTGCCATGCTCAACCAGCTGCGCAAGTAAGTCCCTGCAAATCAGGAACCCATAACCTGTTCTCTGCGTTTAATGAGTTTGTATTTGGTAGGGTGTGGATGTTGTATGGAAGTTAAACCAGCAGAGGTCCTGGAGATCTAATCTTCAAGTTTTTTACTCTATTTTACTCTAAATTAGATAGCTCTGTGACACTCCAGGACAAGGACATTTTGATGGTTTGTATATACATTTTAAACCATTTCTAGATAATATTATATATATACTGCATGTGCATTTGTGTTTTCCCAGGGAGAGAGGAATGAACACGTTCCTGTTCAGACCACACTGTGGAGAGGCTGGGGCTATCACCCACCTTCTGGCCTGTTTCATGGCAGCTGACAACATCTCTCACGGCCTCAACCTCAAGAAGGTCAGTGAGCTATTGTTCTCACTAACAGGTGGTGCCAGTTGCAGCAACATTCATTTGGAGAAATGATGCTACGTGATCTGTGGTTATGACTACTTGTAGAAGGAGTTTAAAATTGCTAGAGAACCACTTTTAATACGTACTGTTAAGCATGGCTGTAAACTCCATCTCTAGTGATTAAATTATTTTTACCCATAAACTGTTTTATCAATGGTGACTTAGTAGTTAGCACTGTCACCTCAGACTTCCAGGGTTGAGGGTTTGAATCTCAACTGGTTCGTGTGCATACCCTCCAGGTACTCCAGTTTTCTCCCATAGTCTAAAGACAGATAGATAGAAAGATAGATTGATGGGTCAGGCTCCAGGTTCCTTTGCGACCCTACAAAGGATAAGCATTAAAGATAATGATTGAATGAATATGAAGGGTCTAAAATACAAAAAGCATACCTATATCTGGCGGAACGGTGACTTAGTGGTTAGCACTGTCTCCTTGAACATCCAGGTCATGGGTTTGATTCACGCGTTGGGTTTGTGTGCATGGAGTTTGCATGTTCTCCCTGTGCTTTGTGGGTTTCCCCTGGGTTCTCCAGTTTCCTCCAAAAACATGCAGATTAGCCTAACTGGCATTTCCAAATTACCCATAGTGTGTGGATGTTGACTAGAGGTCCTACCACAGTTGAACACATGGGAATAAATGCTATGGTCACCATTGGCCTCCAGTTGTCATAATTGGCCTCCATGGTCCCTAATTGGACTTGGAGGTTCCAAGATGGATTGATGGATGGAAACCACTATCTAGACTATCAACCACATACGCATTTACAAACACATATACTGTATAAATGTGGCCAGACATTTAAGACAGAATAAGCACCAACTCTAATGCAGTTTATCCCTAACCATCAGATTAGTCTATTTATACCTGAAGGCCCAAGCACAATGCAGAATGCCTCCAGTCATCCTTCACACTCTAAACACTTGGAGATGTGCGGTTTCGAGTATATAATCAACGATGGTGTTGAATGATCTGGCTAAATATAAAGCAAAGTTATTGTTAAGATAAAAAGTTGATTATTTTCCTATAATAACATGTTCCACAGTGTTTTATTTCACCCATACTACAACATTAAAAAATTTTAAGGAATTGTTTCATGCTTCTTCTTTTTTTTTTATTATGTATATGGATCTGTATAGAAACTATGACATGAAAATGAGGAAAGTACTGGTTAATATTAATGTTCAATAGGAAGTTATTCAAATAATAATTAAATTGTAATAATTTTTACACACTAGATAATTGTGAGGTTCACAGGATCCATGTCTCAACCTCATATGCTCACGTCCTGCTATTTTGAGTGCCAAAAACTCTTTCATTCCTCTGCTCTACAGAGCCCAGTCCTGCAGTATCTGTACTTCCTGACCCAGATCCCGATTGCCATGTCTCCTCTTAGCAACAACAGTCTCTTCCTGGAGTATAACAAGAATCCATTGCTGGAGTTCCAAAAGAAGGGCCTAATGGTGTCCCTGTCCACTGATGACCCCATGCAATTCCACTACACCAAGGTGAGATATGACTGGGCTAAAAAAACGTTGTTGACACACATCACTACAGTCATTATGAATAAACGCAACGTTCACAATGTCTAACTAAATTATTGATGAAATAATCAAACAGGAAGAAGGCTAAAATATCCCTGTAAGCTTGGAATTCCTAGAATGATCTAATACTTGAAATTAGATTATGGTAGTGTTTGCAGTGTAATAATGTAAACAACCATAAATCACGGGCACTTACAGTTGTAGCATGATGCAGCGTTGCTTTGGAAAAACAACGTAAAATAATAAAGTAAATATCATTCTGTTCTTTAGGAACCTTTGATGGAGGAATACGCCATTGCGGCTCAAGTGTTCAAGCTCAGTACCTGTGACATGTGCGAAATAGCAAGGAACAGCGTCTTGCAGAGTGGCCTGTCACATGAGGTAGATTTTATTGGTTTACTATATCCACTAAAGTTTTATGGCACAAAGATAGAGAAGCACATGACGTATGAGTACAAATGAATAACACCTATTCATGATTAGTAAATAAAATGCAATAATCAAATGTACATTTCTTATTCTAGTCTCGTTATAACGTACTATGCTTTATTTAATTATGATTCAGTGTACAAATTCATTTTATGTACCTGTACATCTATGTATTTCTATCTTTAACAATGTGTAACATCTGTTTAATTCACGCCCTAACAGGAGAAGGTTAATTTCCTGGGTACTGATTACTTGAAGGAAGGTCCAGCAGGCAACGACATCCGCAAGACAAACGTGGCTCAGATCCGTATGGCTTATCGCCACGAGACTCTGTGCTATGAGCTCAACCTTATAAAAGAAGGCGTTAAGTGTGACTAAATGGTTATAACCTGTTGCTCTCTACCACACACACATCCACATAAACATAGTTTTATGCCTTTGTCCGTAGCACCGTACTTTATTGTTATGTTGACCCAGTGCTGTTTTAAATTGATAAAACTAAAGTATTTTGTATACAGAATAAAATAGTATATAAAATCAGATCGGACACCTGAACGTGGGTTTTCTATTGAACAATCCTGTCAAGCCATGAATAGCCATAAGTCACGGCATCAAAGTTTTTCATTATTATTAAACATAAAATTCAATAAAGTGTGTGATGGTTTAAACAGGTGTGAAGTGGTGATTTCTTCATAACAGTAGTTTCCTATGGAGGGTCCTAGGAATTTCCAGGGTTGTGTAACTTTTATTTATTAACATATCAAGGTAGTGGACAAAGTTTGCATGTTCTTCCTGTGCTTGGTGGGTTTCCTCTGGGTCCCCCTGTTTCCTCCCAAAGTACAAAGACATGTAGATTAGGCTAATTCCATCCATTCATCTAGGAACCTCTGTAATCCTGACTGTAAGGGTCAAATGGTGATTACCATTGTATTTAGTCCCATTTTTACAACTGTGGTAGAACCTCCGGTCAACATACGGGCAATTTGGGAATGCCAATTAGCCTAATCTGCACGTTTCTGGAGTGGGGAATGAAAACCGAAGTGCCCTGAAGCAAAGCCACCAAGCACAGGAAGAACATGCAAACCCCATACACATAGACCCCAAGGCGGGAATTGAACCCAGACTTAGATTACCTAATTGCTCCTAGCGCGTGAATGAGCATGTACTGTAAGTGTGTGTGTATATGTGCCCTGTGATGGATTGGCCCCTGTAAACGGTGTAACCCTCCTTGTGCCCTAAGTCTCCTGGGATAGGATAAAGCGGTATAGATGATGTGTGAATGATAGATAATGGACATCACAATCATTAATTATAATTATGATTTAAACGAATATACAGCACAGTATAATATAAATTCTGTCAGGTTAAATTTGAGTGAGGTTAATCTGTATAAATAAAAGAAAGGATTTGTCTGTATATGTGTTGGAACTCGATCGTTCAATGATATGTTTACGTTTCATACAGTGGAGGACCCGAAACCGGTCTCAGAAAATGTTCTGTATGTCTGTCGACCCAGATTTTGTCACAGCAAAATGCAAAACTGGATCGACAGAATTTAATGAAACTTTGGCAGTACCTATGGTTTGGCCTGAAGTTCAACCTGTCCCATGTTGAACAGAGCAGTTTTGTGCACAAATGTTATGAAACTAACTCTTTTCCCAGCTTTATACAAATATGATAAATACATTAGATGGAACTGATTTGCTGTCTATGGAAATAAAAAATACACCTTTCTGGTTGGGAATATTGCTGATAAAGTTTCATATTTTTGCAACCGGTATTACATTAGTAAAAACTTTTATAGCAGCAGGTGATGGACTGTGGACAAAGCTTAAGTCAATAAAATGTAATGAAATAAACTACTAATGATGATGATGTGTTTTTTGTCGTCATTTTACAAAATTCTGAAGAAAACGCGTTGTTACAACCCCGTGCATTTCCAGTTTAGATCAGCAGGAGTGGTTGAAGTGTGTGTGTTTGGTCACAGCCCATCTGCTAATCCACTCCGGGGAGAGTTTTGCTCAGATGGCAATCTGACAGCAGGACAACACACAGGAGCTCACAGGATTAAACCACAAACCAACCAGGTTTTAGCCTGTTTTAATGACTTTTAAAAATATTTTTCAACTTCTCTGAAAAAAAGAGAAGGAAATGCTGTTTGTGTTGGGAAAAAACTTGCTTTTCTTTCTGAGGGCGGCTGAGAGACACGGAGAGAGAGAGAGAGAGAGAGAGAGAGGGAAGAATGAATAGGAGTGAGCTAACAGGCTAATTAGCCGCGTTAGCTTCGAGCTCGTGAAGGCTGCGCGTTCAGACTTTCAGACCGTTTTTTTAAACAACCGAAATTAGTTTTGTTGTCGTTTTTGTTGTTAAAAAAATATTTTAAAAACCGAGTTTTGTTTCCAAAGTCTAATAAATTCGCCTTGAAATGCGGAGCTGTGTGGAAATCCTGTCTTTTTTTTGGTTAGTTTTTTAAGTATTTTGAAATTCATCGGAGGTAAGTAGTTTTAACGACTTTTCCATGTTTATTATATGTTTATTTTTCGTTTGCAAACTTTTCATCTCAGTTTTTCAGACTAATTTATCACGACAAACATCATGGTTATGAGTTTTAAATTGCTAATTGGCTCTGCTTTAAACAAAACAGCATTAATGTTGTCTCAAAAAATGTCCAGGTTTAATGTCTAAGTTAGTTTAGTGGAGATTATTAACTTCATATTATCCTGAGATGGTGTGTTTATAACGGTTTTGCAGTGCATGTGTGAACAGAACTGATCCGTGTTTTTAACTCTTTCACATCACCCATTTAAAAAAAAAAAAAAAAGAAAGGTTCCCCTCGCGCATACCTTTCAGTCAAAGTGTCTTTCACTGCCAGTCAGGCTTATTCAGGAATATGTGGGATAATTAAGGGTTGTTTTGAAACTAATGTCTCATTTACGCTCGACTCTTCTGAAGGTTCTTCCTCTGAAAAGCACAAGCCAGTCATTAGGTCCTCAGGTTGTGTTGTGGGTAAGTAAGCAGGTGGCTCAGACAACAAAGCGTCTGCTTTATCTCTGGGTCTGAGGCAGACCCTTTATCTCAACGTCTCAAGCGTCGTCCCTCGGCCACAAATGAAAGCCTTCATGCTTTTTATTTTTTCCCCTAATTTACAGCGCTCGTCTCCGTTTCTCACGGCTGCTTAAAATAAATCAAGCGAGCAGCTGCCTGAACACACACACACACACACACACCAGGCTGGTCGAACTGGTAGACCGTCTTCGGCTGGTGATTTTCCAGCGACCTTATTCTGTCGTGTTATCTTTCGTTCCTTCATTGATCTTCTGTCACCACCGAACATCAACGTCACGGTCACAGGCGTCTGGAGAATATCCCGGGAAATCTCTGCACTCTGGAAAGCAGTGGGCCACCCACATCACTTCAAATCACGTCATGTCACATCTACGGGCATGTTTAGACTAGCCGTGGCGTGTTTTTGGATGGATGACCTGGAGGAAACCAGTGTCACAGGGTTTCCAGAAGAGAGGATATATGCAGTAACTAGGTGGCGGCACGTTGGATTAGTTGTTCAGCACTGTCGCCCTGTCCAGGTTCGATTTTTCCCACCTTGAGTGTGTGCGTGAAGTTCGTGCTTGGTTGGTTTCCTTCGGGTACTCCAGTTTCCTCAGATTAGATATCAGAATTGGCGTTCCCAAATTTCACAATGTAGTGTGTGAATGAGAGTGTGAGTGTGGGAGTTTGTGTGTGTGCGCCTTGCAATGGGTTGGCACCGTGGCCAGGGTGTATCTTGCCTCGTACCATAAGTCTACTAGGATAGGCTCCAGACTGCCCACGACCTTGTATACAGGATAAAATGGTATAGATGTTAGCTGAGTGAGTATAAGTTGGATGTGGGCCACTGTGAAACGATGCTTACCTGTTGTGGTCGTTTCTTTAAAAAAATAAAATAAAACAACTTGTCTGATGGCGGCACAGTGGCGTTGGGTTCGAGGGTCGAAGGTTCGATTTTCGCCTTGGGTCTTTGTGCATGGAGTTGGATTGGCACCCTACTAGTGATGGGAAGTTTGAATCATTTTAGTGACTCGATTCTTTGAATCTCATTCATCAAAATGAACTAATCTTTTTTTGAGTCCTTTAGTTCATTTCGTAGGGTGTACCCTGCCTAGTGCCCGAAGTCTCCTGGGATAGGCTCCAGGTCCCCCGCGACCCTGAACAGGATAAAGCGGTATAGAAAATGAATGAATGAAAAAATAAAATGTTGCATTTTCAATAAAAAAAGACCCCCAATGTGTCTACATACACAAATTTTGGCTATAGTTCCAGTAATGAAAATATTACAATGCAGCTACGGACATATTATAATAAACCGAATAAGTAGCTCACCTCTCATATCTTCTAGTCTGAGTCTTTTAAACCTGTTGCACCGCATAGCGTCTGTGGGAGAACGACCCATGAACGACCCATCACTACACTGTGCCTTCTAAAGGTGTACACTGCCTCTTGCACATGGTTTTCGGTGATAGCCTCCAGGCCGCCCATGACCCTGTATAAAGGATAAAGCGGTATAGAAGATGAATGAATTCATTAATGACTCTCAGCAGTAATTCTGAAATTGCCAGATGACTAAAAGAAAATCTACCAGCTTGAGTTTTGGCAGCTTTTACCTGGCTTCATCACGCTTCCACTCATTTTTTTTTTCTTCTATATTAATGTGATGTCAGACTGGACGATTAGTCATCCTCCGCCTGAGAATTGTAATGTGACGTGATGCGATGCGACGTGATGTCTGCCTCATGCCGGTGATGCACGGATGAACACCACCACAAATATATTTAACATAAACATGACAGATAAGATCATAAGAATAGATAAAGTTCTCGGTAGTGTTTACAGTGGCCTATTTTCAAGTGCGCTTGAAACCACTTCGGTGGTCAAAAGCGGTCCGTTGTATATTTTAACAGGGTAATTTGACTCATGCTCTCGGAAACAATACAAGTCTACAAAAACAGAAGTGCAGGATGGCATCAGCTATTTTAAACTCGGAGTAATGGATGGCAGATGACGTTTTTTTTATTTTATTTTTTATCCAAACTCCTAAAACACATTGTGAACATATATGATGTGTTTTAACATGCCAGTTTCAAGGAACTAATGGAAACCTTTTGAGTAATAAAGTAACTGTAGATTTAGATTATTGAAATATACCATGCATCATTGTCATTAAATTATTTGTTTCTCCTTTTTAAATCCCTCATACAGTTTGGAAAAAGCACAAACCAAATACATTTAACATAACCTTTTTTTAAATATTTTTTTTAAAGTAAACCTCTGAAAATGAGTTGCAATGAATCGTGTGGTTTGTATGCACCAGAAAGGCATTATTTGCGACAAACCCTTGACCCTGCAGCCAAAATATTGTGGCCAGAATATGCAAGAGCTATAAAACTCTGCCTGCAGAGTTATGCTCGAATTAAACATCGTTCTCTCCAACAAAAAAAAAAAGAAATTGTTCTGGAATGCACCACGATGACAAACCATCATTATGGACTTTCTGCTGATCCTTGTTTCCTGCATCTCAGGAAGCACAGGGGAAATCGTCCTGCAAAACAGACCAACGGGCAAACCCACACACATACTCGCACTCATACTTGCACACAAGTAGGTCATTCGGTTGATGTTGCGCTCCGATCCGAGGGGCAGGGTTTTGGCTCCGATCTCGCCCGGATTCCAGCACATAATCATTTTGTAGGTCAAACAGCATAAAGACACCATATGTGTCCATGTCTCATGGAATCATGCACGATTAAATTATGGCCGTTATGATCCTCTAGATGCTCTGTGCATCCCATCCTCCTGTACGAGCATTTTATTTTTTTTCGTTCAGTCTCGTCAGCGCGATGTGCAACGTGTCCAATACGCTTTGGCTGCGGATGAGGCGCTCGTCTTACGGCTGCCAGGTTCCATCCCAGCTCCGGCAAAGGCCTGAGAGGCTCAAGCCCTGAAAGCATTTACATTCAGCTTTCTAACATTCGCAAAAAAGGCTACATATTGAATTATTAATTTTTTTTATTTCTTTGAACAAAAATGCCAGAGGGTCCTCAAAGGCTGCTCTTGTGCTTTGACAAAAAAAGCCTGTCTATTATGAGAGTATGGATGTAAAAATACTTGAAATGCCTGTCGTTTTTTTTTCCACAACCATTCTGAAAGGGCTGTTTCTCAGGGAGTAAAATTGAATTGCATTATACTTGAGCGCTGGTACTTGGGGGACACTCTGCTAGAGAGGGAAATGCAACAAGAGGGTAGGTGGGGGGAACATAGCCTTGTTGATGTGGGTGATGGGCCTCCGCAGATGACCCGCACAATGTCTCTACTTCCTGTCGTTGTCTCTGTCCTTCTCTGTTTTCGATTATTTTTGGCCCACCGCTGACCTTGAAACAGACAGTTCTTTGCTGCTTCCTCTCTTTATGCACATACATGCAACAAGGTTGCTGTAGCATTTTTTTGGTGACATTCAGCCAAGCTTGTTCATTTATTCTTGACTCATTTATGTTTTTTTTTTCATTTTCCTAGGAGGCAGTAGCGTGTGTTACTACATAGTGAACCTGTCTTGAGATTAAAGCCGAGGACGTTCATCCTAGAGATTCACCTTCCTGCAGAGAACTTTATCTTGTCCAGCGATGGCAAAAACACACATGGGCTTCCTGATATGATGTCTGCGCAGTGAAGTCTGCGCAGGCTTCCTCTGTGGCCTGCTCGCCATGCTGGCCCTGGGTGTAGACTATGGCAAACCGGGAGGCAGAGGTGGAGGAAGAGCAGCGGTTGCATGCCAGTTGTCTGGTTCAGGGAGAGTGTTGGCACGGGAGTCTGGCGTCTGTATCAAGCAGAAGATCTCGCAGTGGGAGGGACTCAGCCAGCAGGAGGATGCACATGGAGGGAAGCCCAAAGTCCAGGGCACCCCCGTGTCACCTGCTCGCTCGGCGGATATAAGAAATGGCTTTCTGTTGGACAATAAAGCCGATGGACTGCACGCGAAGGCTAATTTGTCCAAAGCCAAAACCCTGGATTTGGATTTCAGGGAAACCCAGGCTACTCGCGAACAGCACACAGTGGGACGGAAATCCGACCCCGAGCACAACCGACCTCCACTTTTAAACGAAAGTGTAATCTCGACTCCTAGAACCAAATCATCACCAGGACTAACCCGGACTCTGCATCCCGTAAACAAACCGGATGCTTTAAAGCTGAAATGCGACACCGCCGACCACGTCACGGACAGCGATATGGCATCCCTGCCCGACGATGACGAAGATCCCGAGGACTCCCTGCCCCCTGGGAACTTCTACACCTCTCGGGGCTTTTGGAGGAGACTGGAGGGAGAGGACTCTCCCTGGAAGAAGGAGAAAGATCCCTCACCTGTGTCTAAACACCTGACCACATCCCCTGCGGGTGCTGAAACGAGCCTCCCGAATACCGTCACACCTCCACCTAAACCACAACGCACGTTCCAGTACCAAGGGGCCAACACCCCACCTGTGTATTCGGTTTCCCCTGTGAGCCAATCGAAACATCTCAGAACGTGTGATGTCATTTGCCCACCCAGTGTCCCGCCTCCGCCATGTCCGGTCGCCACTAGCAATGGCATTTCCAGAAACAGAAAGAACAGGTGAGTAAATGAGGATGAGTCTGGTTACTCTTATTCCTTCCAGGAATTAATTATTTTCAACTAACAGCATGTGTTAAGACACAATGTCAGTAATTTGTTTACAATTTTTTTTTAATGTCTGTGGAATAACATGCATCAAAGCAGCTGTTAGAACATTCATTCCCTCATAGTCTCTTGACGTTAATATGGGTGCAGCAATAAATCGACTAAAATCGGTAATCAAATTGAATCGTCGATTTGTTCATCAGGCTCGATCTCATGCAAACTCATGCAGGTGATATGTAGGTTTGAGGCTCACTCAAAGCTTAAAGATGGTGGATGGTTCAATTATGTTTAATAGCTGCTACTTTGCTTTCACCTTAGTTGGGTTTTAGAGTTTGTTTCATTAGGAAGGTTCATTAAAAGACATATTTTTTTAAAGACTTGGGTCTTAGCTCAATCATGCTTCCATGTTCCTTTTAGACAGTCTTTTTCCAATTGTGCTGTTATGGACTTTAACATTTAACATTCTCAGTGTGACCTGTAGATGTAACTGTGGAATTTGTTTGGATTTCTCTGGGTCTGACCTTGGGTTAAATGGCAACTGTCTTAAATGCTTTACACTTGTTAATAATCTTTTTCACTGTAGAATGTTGAACTTTAACTTGTTGGAAATAGTTTTATAACCCTTTCCCGATTGATGGTCAGCATTAGTTGCTTCTCTAAGATCACTGCTTATAACTTTCCTTCTTGGCTTTGTGTAAAAACACACACATGAATACCCCAGACGAGCAAACTGCCTAAACGTCTGGTTCTACTGTACACCTGCTGATGATCAGTTAAACAACGTACCCTTTTAGATACTGTAGAAGCAATAAGGGGTAGGTAC
>JAOTQY010000029.1:10795686-10803460 GCA_026413445.1 Dolichallabes microphthalmus
TACACCTATCCACTGACTCTCTCATCTCTCCTTCATCTATACTCATTTTTGCTCCTTCTTTCCTTCTCTCTCTTACTCATCCACTTTCTTTCTCTTTCATCTCTACGCATTGTATTCCTCCTCTACTTCTCTTCCTCACACTCCTCCGCTGACTCTCACCCTCTCTCTAGCCTTTTCTCTTTTAAATCCTGCTTTCATTTTCATCCACCGACTTTCTCACCATTCTTTTCCTGTACATCTTTATCCCCTACATTTCCTCATCCTGCTTATACTTTCATTTCTCTCCTCTCCTCTCTTTCTTTCTCTTCCTTTTTAACTCATTCTCGTTTTTCTTTGCTTTGTTTATCTCCCTCATGCACCCTCCATACTTCATTCTCTTTTCCTCCTTTCCTGCTCTTTTTCTGTCCCCATCTCCCTTAACTTTCCCTTCCCTGTAGCTCTCTTTCATCTCAACTCCATCATTCGTTGTTTATTCATCCACACTTTCGATGTTGTTCTTGTTTGTATCTCTTACACATTGATCATAATGTAAAAAAATTTGTCCCTTAATCATTCATTCTTTCTCTTTTCTTCATTATTTGATTGCATCTTATTTCTTTCTTTCTGGAGTATTTTTCCTCTTTATCACTTTGCTTTTCAATTCAACCCCCCCCCCCTCCTCACTCTGCCTCACCCATCCGATCTCCCTTCTTCATCCTCCTCTTCCTTTGTCTTTCTCCATCTTTCTTTCTTCTCTACAACTTTCTTTTTTTTTCTTAGTTTCCCTCTTATGTGTTTCTTATTTTGTTTTTTTTATTAAATTTTTCCTTCATCTCTCATTCCCTGCCTCACTCTTCCATTCATTTATTTTTATTCGCATTCCATTAATTTCTCTTTTAGCCTCTCTCTCTCTCTCTCTCTCTCTCTCTCTCCCCAAATGCGTCATTCATTGGAGAGCCGCACTGGCCCCATGGCTGATGTTTTAAGATGCTGTATTTGTCATTAATTAAATCCTGTTTATGCTTTTATTTTTCTCTCTTTTCTTCGTGCTTATTCATCCCTGTAATGGAAGTTCTCACAGATCAGCATGAAATTTTAAATAATGGAGTTTATCATTTGTCTACAAAAACTTCATCAAGACATTTAAAAAAAGCTGCTGTGAGATTAACATCTCTGCTCATACTGTGGTATCAAACACACAGTAATCTCAAAAAACAAAAAAAAATCTATTGTACGTCTGCTATGAAAACTGTTAACAAATCCATCCGTCCGTCTTCCTGTCTATCCTCAAGATGAAACACTTTGACCACACCTTTTAAATTAAAAGAACAGCCAGTCTCCACTCTTAATACACAAGTACTAACACAGTGTATTATATATAATAGAATTTTAGCTCACCTATATGTTCTAACACCACAATATTAATTCATACTCTCGTAGTAAAATCGATTTAGCTAAAGCATATTGCATTGACTAATCTGAGCTGGCCTTTAATTAAATTATGAAGAATAAGCGTAATAAACAGAATTTTAATACATCATATAGTTGGACTTATGATGTAGAATATGATTTAATAAAGTCGTTTGGTGCTGGTGTACAGAAGGACAAAGCCTCAAGGAAAATTCACCCGCTATAGTATCGTCCAAAAATATCTCTCCTTTCTCTTAAAGGAAAATCTACTGCTGAAATTCGACTCAGCTGTCAGAGCCCAGGCTTTCAGTGCAGGATACAGGATATGTAAACTTGCAACAAACCTGCTAACACACTTTCACAGTGGCAGTGAACAGTTTGGAGAGTTTTTACAAACGTAAAGTGAAACCGGACAAAATGTTTTATTTTTATAATTTTTTTTATAGGATCTCTGGATCCTGAGCTAAAATGTTGCTTTTTAAACAGATGATCGTTTTCTATGATGTAATGACTCACTCACTCACCGCCTATCCTGCTGTATACAGGGTACTGGAAGGGGTCTGGCGCCTATCCCGAGAGACTTAGGGCACAAGGCGCGGTACAATCTATGGGAGAAAACCGGAGTACCCAGAGAAAACCCACCAAGCATGCGCAGAACATACAAACTGCATGCACACAAACCCAAGGCAGGAATCGAACCCGGACCCAGGAGGTGCAAGGTGACAGTGTGAACCACTAAGCCATCATGCTGCCTTGATCCAAGGACTATTTATGTATATATATATATATATATGAATCAGCAGTTCCTCTTTATCCTAGCCATGGTGATGTTGGATTCAGAGCCTATCCTGGAGACTAGGCCAGAACAGGATGTGTTAATCTCCCAAGCTCAAGATCAACCGAGACACCTTGAAGCTGAGAGCTGGCATCACTAACAAGTGTCCTCAATGCTGCCCCAGAGAGCAATATTACATACAATTAACAGTACTTAACAAAATTGTCCAAAACCTGTCCATAAACTTTGATTTCTCCCTCTGGAGGAAGCAATAATGTCCTTTGTGGAACCTTACAACAGAGGGTATCAGTGTGGGACGTCTCCCAAATTGACCATGAGTTTCATTTGTAGTGAATTAATATTTGCACAATGAAGATGAGTGGTCTCATTAGGTTGTAAAGAGGATAGGTTTACAGGAACATTAAGACACTTCCTGAAAACTCACTGATGATGAGGTGTACAAAGTAATCACATACTGTATTATACAATTGAACGTTTGTTCTAAGACAACAATAGAAAAGCTTGCAGAAACGTTAGATATTGTGAAAAATTATTGTAAAAAAAAATGGTAACAGAAAAGAAAATTGACAGGGAGGAGGAAGCAGAGCATAGTGGTTATAATTTAGCAATTTTGTGTTATTACGGTAGATATGTTAAAACAGGGCAAAATGCTTGGCTATTACTGGTACAACCTACTGTATAACACTATTGTAAATATTTATCAGAACAAGACAGTGATGAGGATGATGATGAAGAAGAAATTATCTGGTTAAAAACATGGATATCTGTATATTAGAAGTATGTGTGTGGGTTTGGGCGACACGGTAGCTTAGCAGGGCACTGTTGCCTCGGGTCTGCGTGCATGGAGTTTGCATGCTTGTTTTGGGTTTCCTCTGGGTACTGCAGTTTCCTCCCACAGTCATGCAAAGACAGGCAGATTTAGGCTAACTGACTTGCCCGTAGTGTGTGAAAGAGCTTGTGTATGTGTGCCATAAGTCCCTGGGATGGGCTCCAGGACCCCTGTATACAGGATAAGGAGGTATGGGTGATGAGTGAGTGAGTGTTTGGGTTTAATTAGGAAAATGTTAGGAGTGCTAGGAAGGCCTTAAATTACTTACCATCTATATATTCCTGCCAGGATCATGATGGCACAGTTTGAAACAATCACAAGTCAATTAATATGAAAATATTAAAAATGTGAAAAATATGAAAAAGTTTGTCACAAGCTTAGAGAAACCATCAGCCACATGATCAGTTCATCAGAGGAAAGTTTTCCTTTCCAAAAATTTTGAAAGTTAGAACCTTTAAGAACTTTGTTTTTTGTTTTGAAATTTACTAGACATATCATCCGTACGACCGCTTCAAAAGGAACGTCAAATTCAAGATGGCCACCATTTGCTAAATGCAATTAAACAGAATTGGTCATGGTTAATTGGTAAGTGTTCTAATGTTCTATGGGGGTTATTCTTGCAATTTGCACTGATACGGAAACCCCCTAGTTGTACAGTAATATTCGCTGAGTCCCTGAGTGATACACCAGAAGGGAAAAAAATCATCAAGAACAGCTTGAACCTTTTTTTTTTCTAACTGAAGATATAAATGCATCTGCTATAATTACTACAACATTAATAAATCTTAACTTGTTGGTTGATGTCAGGAACAGACAGAATTTGGCTGCAAGTGTATAATAATTTTTTTTTTTTAGAATGAAGTAGACCAAAAGTCCAAAAAAGTAAACCCAAAATTTAGTTAATAAGCAATCAACAGCTCGATATAACTAGGTTAGAAAATCTTCAATAAACAAAACAAGATCGGCCAATATTAGAAAATGAGCATACAGAAACAACAAAATGGTAAAAGCAAAACCTCTTGAAGCTTCGAACAAAATCCACGTTATTTATATTCATCCATCCAGGAACCACTGTAGTCCAGCTAAGGACTACGGAGGTATATGGTGACCATTGTATTTATTCACTGCAGTCAACATTCACACACAGCAGTCTATTTGGGAACGGCGGGAGGAAACCAGAGTACCCAGAGGAAACCGGGGAGAACATGCACACCACACACACACAGAAGCGGGAATCGAAACCCGAACCCCAAATGTGCAAGGCGACAGTGATGACCACTAAGCCACTAAGTTATTTATATAGTCAATAATATAATTATATATTTATATTATTATAATGATATTGTTATTTAGATTATATAGCTGATTGTGTGACTGTGTTTCAAGTTTAGACCTTCAGCTGACACCTTTTGCTTTGTCCCTTTGGGAAAACCTTCCAACACATATTTTTACTTTTAGAGAAGATTCCAAGTCTTAAACTCTTAAACACACAATAAATGCTTTCTTTTTTTTGTCTGCTTATGTTGCTTATTAGACATCTTACCACCTTACCCCTATAGTGACCCAGTGTTCCAGTAAATCTAGCTTCTTACCAATGAGGTAATGAGGTCACGCCTTTGATTCCATAATTAGTAATTTATTATATATAGAACTAGAAGTCAATCTGGTATACATTCCCAGAGATCCCAGTGGAAGACAGGGAACTGTAGCGTGTGAGCCATCTGTGCAGCCAATAAAGTTGCTCTTTGTGAACGATGCTGTCAAGATTTAGCACCCAACTGATGCCCCTCCGTCTTCTAAATGACCATCATTAAATAAATAAATAAATAAATAAATAAAAAACTTACTTGTACTGCATCTGCATCATATCAATAATTCAACACCGTGACCCCTAGATGCGGAATGCTCTCAGGTGGCTCCACTACGGCGACGTGGCAGGAACGCATTGGATAGAATTCGGCTCTGACAGGCCTAATCACCAGGTTCGGATGAAAACTCAATAGCATGCTATGACAATGGCTTAGTTATTAAGTCAAATGACAAAAGCTCAAAGTCAGGGTGCGTGAATATGGGACAAGAAGAAGAAGAAGAAGAAGAAGAAGAAGACCTTTGGCTTTGGGGTATAATAAAAAATCTTCACCAGATGACAAAACGTTTGCACCATAAATTCCCCTGTAGCTGAGCATCTTTCATTTTAATGATGTAGAAGTGATGACAAGTGCATTCTTCAATCCAGACACTTGTGCAATGTTTGCGAAGAGCTCACATCTCCTAACTCTCCTTAAATTCACCTACCGTACATTTATCCATCATCTGTCGGCTGTAATATGATGTTTTTAACGGTCATTTGTCTTTTAAAATTTGTGCAAATATGCCAAAATTGATAACCAATTAGGGACAACGCTATTAATGAGCATTGTCTCAGTATTAAACAAAAGATACAGCTTTCAGCTATAAAAGCAACATGAAAATATGTGTGTCTCCTTGAGTTCAGATATGGAAAATGATCAAAGAAATAAGGACTGAAGGTAGTCGGACCCTAGACTGAAAGTATTTGCCTGTCTTTTATTTTTAATGGTAGTCAGATCAAGAAGTTATTAGCATTCACAAATTTCTTTGTTTGTTTATCAAATACAAGGGGTGTTCAAGTCAAACCAGGACTTTCTTATGAATGGAGGCAAAAACAAAACAAAACCCATTGATATTGATATTGACCCAAAAAATGTAAATGATGCAAACGTTTTAAAAAAGATTGTCATACATCCATGAATGACAGTCCTCGGAGACCACTGCAATTGTTTCCATAAACATTCAGTGAGTGAAACACCTGATGCTTGAAAATCAATGGATATCCAACACCACTTACACATTATGGGAACTCAACTGGGAGTTATTGCTATGCAGTTCTGATCTCGCTCAAAAGCAGTTAAAGGAGTTCCTGGGAGGTCAGTGTAAAAAGCAGGCAGTCCGGTTTTGGCTCTGGCATACTGAGTAAACTTTCTACCTCGATGGTATCCAAGCACTAGTGAAACTCTGGGATGAGTGCATTAGTCTGCCAGGGGTTATATATGAAAAAAAAAAAAAAAAGAAAGAAAGAAAAAATCAGAAGTCCTGGTTTGACTTGAACACCAGTTAGCATTTAATTCCAGATGTATGAGTCTCATTTATAAATTATGCATATTCACTGTAACACTAGAAACCTAGGTGAGACCAACCTGACACTATTTCTAAGCCATATTCATATTCATATCCCCAACCAGTGCTGGTCAGTCAGATAACCTGATAGGATTTCTGACGGGGTTTTAATTCATTTTTATAAATATTTCCTGTACTGAGAGTCAGCTGATCAACCTGAGCCAACCTCAAAGGATTTCTAAAAGGATTTAAAGAAAATATATTTGCAGAAAACGCCAAAATGGTTGCAGTGTGGCGTAATAACTATAATTTAAAAATAATTTGTGGCCTCGCACCTGAAGCGGCTGAAGGCTTTGACTCCCACCTCGGGTCTGTGTGCATGTTCTCCCTGTGTGCTTGGTGGGTTTCCATCAGGTACTTTAGTTTGTTCCCGCTGTACAAAGACATGCAGATTAGGTTAATTGGCTTTGCTACATTGTGAGTCCGTTGTGTGTGTGTGTGTGTGTGTGCATGTGTGCACTGCAAGGGGTGGGAATCTTTCCAAGGTGTACCCCACCTCTTGCCTGAGGAGTCTTGGGATAGGATCCAGGCTTTCTGCAATCCTATACAGGATAAGCGGTATAAAAATAAATAAAAAGTCCAAAAATCTTCATAGATAGAGACACATGTAGATGTAGAATTGACTAAACTACGCTAAGCTGACATCATTTTTGAAACATTTTCAAACTCTACATGTGCCTAAGTTTCACTCCTAGCATAACACAAGTTAATGTTTCTGAGCCATTTTTACTACAATCATAACTACTTAAAAAAGCATGCACACAGTATAAGCTTGCCAGAGCATGAACCTACAGTAAGGGCAGTACAACTTCATGAAAACCAGAATCTACAGTATGGCACTTGAAATACATTTACCGTGCTCATCTTTATGAAATACGTACCTACTGTACAAGTAAATGCATGCACATTTGACACTCAGCAATCTTACAGTCCTTACATAAACACGCAGCATTTGGATTTCACAGAACATTGCGGTTACCTTTCGAAGCGTAGGCTGAACAACATTCACACCTTGTGGCACACGGCGGTCTGCACAAGCCTACAATGTAGTTATATGAGAATCTGGCCGTGAATTTAGTCTGAACTGTGAAATGCAAGGAGTGAGAAAATCATCACTGAATTATTATGACTTCTCAGAAAGGAACTACACATGCAAACCATGTTGACGGCGGTCATGGTGACCTGGCAGGGGGACACAAGATCATGATGCATGTACACAAAGAACATGTCTTGCATAATTTCTGATTATTTAACATTTGTTGGATCAGTGGTTAAGATTTGGACCTGTTGACCAGGACAACGGCTGGAGAGCTCGTGTTGGATCCTGAGGCATCCATGACAAGCCAGATATAGATAAGTTGGCACGGTACATTATAAAGTACCACGCCGTTTTAATATGTTTACATTCATGCTCGGCGGCACGGTGGTGTAGTGGTTAGCACTCTCGCCTTGCACCTCCAGGGTCCGGGTTCGATTTCCCGGCCAGGCTCGATTCCCGTCTCCGTGTGCATGGAGTTTGCATGTTCTCCCCGTGCTTGGTGGGTTTCCTCCAGGTACTCCGGTTT
>JAOTQY010000029.1:10931080-10941701 GCA_026413445.1 Dolichallabes microphthalmus
AAAACTCGCGGTGAATCATAATGAACCGTATTTACGGCCACCGCGCGAAACCGCATAGGTGAGATAGGGGTATAACACGCTGGAGTCGTTTTAAGACAAAACTTAATGTTTATTTGATCTTCTTTTTCGATTTCTCGTCTGTGATTCTCTCTCCGATAAGCGGGCAGGGAGTGTATTTGGCTGATGATGAAAGAAGTACAACTTGGAGTAAACAAGGCGTAAGATACTCAACCTTACCAAATATTAATTCTTTATTAATAAGTCAGGGAGGGAGTTCTGCCATACAGAAAGACAGACAGACAGACAGACAGACATGTACTTTGCCTTCGACCAGAAATAATATCACACAGCTGATCAGATTATTTTTAGCTTTAACCTTTTAACTATTTCATCAAACTACACTGCTCTGTCCGTTTTCCTACAAAATGAACACTGCTAATTTAATCTCATGTCTGGATCAGTGTTTGTCCAGAGAGAGAGAGAGAGAGAGAGAGAGAGAGAGAGAGAGTTAATAAGTAAGATTAAGTAAACGTGTAAAGTCATATCTGTTCATGCCCAAAATTTTATTGTAGTTCCTCCTCTATGTTTTGAGAAATGTACTTACTACTTGGTGAGGTGCTGATCTCAACGAGATCTTACCCTTGATCATGTTTTAGATACTCGGGCATTAGTCCAAATCCTGAGCCACATTACCGGAAAACATGTATGCAACCTTCGTTTTTATTACTTCTCATTCCAAATGTGGTTTCTTGACTATGTTGACACACACTCTCACACCATCACACACCCATACTGTATATACATGAACAATTGGAACAATGGTTACTGTGGCCTAGTGGCGTTGCCACCACACTCAAGCCCAGTGGGACCAATTACGTGCATGTGTCATGTGCCAAAGCAGCAGTGCCACGCACAAACTTGTATGTTTGTATATGCATTAGTCAGTGAGCGCACCTAATCCCGGGCAAAACTGTTCTGTATGTGTTTGCTACCATTGCCTCCTCAATCATTCTTGTCTGAAACGGCAAGGACCTAATCGTAGAATCTGTAGCTTTACTGAGTGATGCTGTGTGTGCGTTAGTGAAGTGTTAATCATTTTCGCGGAAATTATAAACCATGCTACTACTAGGATCTGGGGTGTGGGTCGGGATTACAAAAAGAAAAAGCATTCAAACTCAAACTCTGACTCACTCACACCTCACATTCAAAGCTACCGATCATGTAGCAGCAGCACAATGCTTAACCTCCTGAGACCTGGACTCTACTACTGTTGTGTACGCAGAATCTCCTCCTCACTATTTCTCTTAAGTATCACATGATAACTATGAATGCCAACATCAACGTCATAAGACAGAAAGAGGTTTGGCAAAAGAATCATATCTAATTGCACTTGTATGGATAATGTGCCATGGGTGCTCAAGTCAAACCGGGACTTGTGATGAAATCGCTCGAGATTTCAAGCACAGTACGGTGTCCGCAGTAATGCACAACCTCATGCTGCCCACTGCACCACTTGCACGTTACAGGAACTCGGCTGGGTGTTATTGCCTCATCCCCATACATCACTGACCATGCTCCCAGGCATTTCCACATGCTTGCGCTATTAAAGGGGTTCCTGGGAGGCCAGTGTTTAAGAGGTGAAGCAGGGCATAGCGGGGGATTAAATAGAGAAATAAGGGTAGTTTTTACTCTCATAATGTGCTCTATTGTTCTGCGGAATCAAAAGTCCCGGTTTGACTCGAACGCGCATGTTACATATTTACCCCTATGAAAATCACAGCGTTTAGTTGTAATTAAATAGTAGTGAGGTTAAAATATCATTTCAGTTTAAGGTGCAAGATGAAACTTTCTAAGGAGTGCAGAGTACAGGATATGATGATTGGCACTTTTCGTCACTTCCAGTTGGACAGAAATGATGTCTTTTACAAAATCCTGTGGGAAAGGCAGTGTCTAGGTTCCTACATGGGTTTTATGGTTGTTGTTGTTTTGTCTTATGGATATTGTTTTTGTTATGGTCTGCTGTATAATCCAAGATAATACAAGGAATCACGTGAAAATTGCACTTGCCAGAACAAAAAGCAGACGGAAAAACGTGCTTTGTCATAACTACTCGGCCTATGCATTTTCTTTAAGCTGCTCCTGGATTTGCTTATATTTGTAATTCTTCACATTTTAATGTTAGACAGATCGTTGCTTGATGGTTTTGATTTATTGGTATTGATGTTGGAACATGTCCCATTAACTGACATGTCAAGCGTTTTGTCCTCAGCTTTCGACAAAACGGGTTGAAGAGCCGCGAGGTGGGAGCGCATGCCTCTGATCCACGGGAGTGTGAACCGAATGCTGAATCATGGCTGTTGCATAAATGCTGCAAGACAGTTCATGCAGCGAGCCGGGATTCACTTGGGAAGCTTTCACGAGTGCAAAGTGTCGTTATGTGGAGTTTGTTGAGTTTGGTCAAGTTCCCCACGTGACCGTCTGGGCTCTTATCCAGGATCTCCTACTTCCCAAACTTTGGAAATTTAAATGATGATCCATGATGTCCTAAGATTGACCGGTGTCTAATCTAGAAATACACGAAATGGGAAAAAAGTATTTGGCCAAACCTGTTTAATATTGAATTCAGGTGTTTCAATCAATCAGACCTTTTATCCCCAGGAAAGGGCAACCTTAATGCTCCAGCATACCAAGTCATCTTGGACAATGCTATGCTTCCAAATTTGTGTTAACAAAGGAAAGGCAATATTCTATTCCAACATGACTGTATCCCAGGGCACAAAGCAAAGACTATAAAGACATGTTTTGATGAGTTTGGTGTGGAAGAACTTGACTGGCCCTAACACAGAGCCCTGACCTCAATCCCATCGAGCACCTTGGGGATGAACTGGAACAGAGAACATCTCGTCCAACGTCAGTGCCTGACCTCCTGAATGCTCTACAGAATGAATGGGCACAGAAACACTTCAAAATCTTGTAGACAGCCTTCCAAGAAGAATGGAAGCTGTTATAGCTGCAAAAGTGGGACCAACTCCATATTGAAGCATAGGTATTTGGATACCATGTCATTGCAGGTTTGGACAATTCGTGGACATTCCTTGCACCTGGATAGTGTCGTAGTCTGAAATGCTTTTCTGCTCACCTCTGTTGTGAAGAGTGGCTAATTTGGTTTAGCTTGAACCAGACTGCTCAATCTCCTTTGATCACAGCCATGAACAGAAATTCAGAGCTGCCACTCACTGGAGGTTTTCGTAACCCTATAACGTGTACATTTCCCACAAGCTGGTGTCAAGTTATCCATTGATTTTCAGGGATCAGGCGTTCCACTCGCTGAATGTTCACAGGAACGACTGCAGTGGGCATAGAGCCACCTCAACCGCGATCGTATGGACTTGAAACGTTTGCACCATTCCAATGTTTTGTTTTCATCACGGTACAGTGATGAGACTCTCTACCGCAGTAATAGAGTTTTCTGTAATAGTCAGTCGGTTTTACAACTTCGGTCACCATAAACTTCATCACGAGTCCCAGTTTGACTCTAACATCCCTCATATAACACAAGCGAACTACACTTTAATAATTTACAAAAAGTGTAAAAGTGTAATACCCACTATCACAAACAGTAAGCAGCTGATAATGCAAGGTTGAAAGGTTCGGTGTACACATTGGGACACAAAAAATGCACTGGCCAAATGCAATGGTAATTTTTTTTTTGCTTTAACCTCCTTTTCATAAGCAATTAAAACTAAGATGATGGATGAAAGTGCAGGGCAGAATGTGCTTAACATTTATGCAGAACACATGGAGCCCCCCAATGGTGTTTAGAGATTTTGTAATAGAATTTTTTTCTTCCCCTCCCCCACCATTCTTCCTTCAAGGATTCTTTCCTGTTAACTGTGCTAGTAACCTTATCAACGTTGACAGTTGTGCTCCTGGCAATTCTTCATCCTACAGTATTAACTTAAGTTCTCTACATTTTTTTTTATTCTGGTCAAAGTACTGCTGTACTCACTTTTTTCATCTCCCAGTATACAAAGTACTCTTGATTTGAATTATGATCCGGCGAGAACCTAATAAAGAAGTTCATGACAACCACATTCAGCATTTAAAAAAATATTTATTGAAACTTGTGTAAAAAAATAACTCCCTAAACAATTTACAATCACTAAATCAAATAAAAATCCAAGCTGCAGTCATGCAACTAGAGGTGAAACTCTGAACATGTAGATGTTTGTGTGACACACAATGACATTCGTCTAAGGATGCACAGCAGACAATTAAATAAAAAAAGAAAAGAAAAAAAAAATAAATCAGTAGACTTTTCAGTACTCCTTGCATCAGACAATGGAAGTGCTTGTAAAGTATATTTACATGTATGTACAAGTCTGCTCAAAACAGCTCTTAAATATGGTAAAATAAACTTAAATAGGCGGTGGACCCTTCAGTGTGGAATGACAAAATATCAAACAAAAACTGTTTTGCTATAAATAAATAAATAATTCCACTTAGATTTCGTTTTTTCAAGAAAAACATTCAAATAAATATTACCTACACAGGCCTTATCTTGGAATTTAGAGTCATAAGACCATTAAATATTTACAGTATTGACAAAACAAAAATGTAGTTCTCATGTTGTAGTTGCATTGCTGTGTGCGTCTATATTGACAAGTGGTAGTTGTGTTGAGAGTTACTGAGTCAGGATATGAGAGAGAGTGACAGCGAGCAAGAGAGAAAGAGTAAGAGAGGTACAGAGGTGTAGGACGGTCATTCTGCACAGGTTATCTGAGGTCATTTTGGTAACTCTCTGCATAGCGCAGATGAGATGGAAGCAAGAAAATTGTGACATCTGGATAAGGAGCAGTGGTACAGTGGCTATTACTCAATTCAAGTATTTATTTCCGACACTCACAAGGCACTAAATGAGAGCTTGTATCCTCCACTGTGGAGGGTTCTCTCAGTCTGTTCACAGGCATGCCTTTACTCCAGCATCGCACGAACCGCTTCAAGTTTGCAAAAGGTCGCACCTTACGCAGCGGGTTGCCCCTTCCTGGGCCGGACTCTGCTTTCAGGAGCGGGATGTCGAACATCCCGAACCTCACCGGCTCACCCATAAACAGCTGCCTTTTGTTTCAACCAAATAAAAACTAACATTTTTCAACATTCGTTTCCTGCGCTGCTCAGTTCAGAGGGTGGCCATTGGCTTTCAGCTGGGTGTAGTGTTGAGTCACTGGGTAGTGAGTCACTTGCACACTGTGACTGCCTCGTGGCTCAAACTGTGCAGCCGGATCTCTGTGGTGTCTGTAGGGGGCGTTGATGTGCTCTGCATCCAGGGGTGGTTGATAATGTCCTCAAAAGATGGACGCTCAGCAGGACGCAGAGACAGACACCATTTGATGAGCTGCTGGCATTCTGCAAAGAGGGGAGAAAGAAAAGCGTAAATGACTTGTACGATGTATACCAAAATTCAAGTTATGTCTCGTTTTATAGTTTTTAATTACTTGTACTCTATTGCATTGTGTTATCATAAATGTTTAAATAATTAAATTGCATCCCAATTAGCGTACAAAGATAAATTAAATAAAAATCTTAATCCGTGAGCCTTACCAGCTGAGATGCAACGCCTGAAGAGGACTTGACCCCGCACGATTTCTTCATCCTGCTCAAATGGGATGTCTCCACACACCATGTCATACAGGAGAATCCCCAGAGACCAAACAGTCGCTGACCTTCCATGGTACCGGTGGTATTTGATCCATTCTGGAGGGCTGTACACACGTGTACCTGCATGCAAGAAAGAGAACAAAAAAAATTTAACCTCCAACTCAATTACATCCGAGTTAGTTTGATGCAAGAGGCATGTTCACCCTTCCTTTTTTGTTTGCAAAGAGCAAACACTAAAAATGGTGTAAAAAAAAAAAAAAAAAAAAAAGAGAGAGAGGTGGAGCTCAGAGCAGGAAGTGTGCTCAGGCGGCTGTGTTTACAAAACATTACTACTGCACGCGAAGCCAGGTGAACCTACGCAGTCACGTGCCGGGTGCACGAGGCGGGGCGGGAAAACCGGTTGCCACGTGACTTGTGTTTACAAACTTTGAGTTGTAGCGACGCTGCGTGTCGCCAAAAGGGGGCGGTGGGTACTATCAACAAAATACAACGAGACTCGGTGTATTTATGACTGGAAAAAAAACGTGACTTCGCGGCATCTGACCTCCTCGTGCTGAGTCCCGTTTAAGAGCTGAAGGTCACCATGCTTTCCCTCCCCAATTCTCTCTCCAAGATGCACACATCCATTTAATAAAAATGTGCGTTGTATTAAGGGAATGCTCTTACCGTCGAAGTCGGTGTACACGGTGTCCTTGAGCAGCGCTCCCGAGCCGAAGTCGATGAGTTTGAGCTCGCCGGTGCGCAAGTCGATCAGAATGTTCTCGTCCTTGATGTCGCGGTGCACGACGCCGCTCGCGTGGCAGTGACGCACCGCCTCGAGCACCTGGCGGAAGAAGCCGCGCGCGAGCTCCTCGGGCAGCGCGCCTTTCTCTGTGATGAAGTCGAACAGGTCCTTCACGGACTCCGGGCGCTCCATGACGATGATGAAGGCGTCCGGGCGCTCGTACCAGTCCAGCATCTTGATCACGCCGCGGAAGCCGGTGCCCACTTTCTTCAGCAGGACGATCTCCATGGGCACGCGCGCTCCGTTGGGCTATAATTTAAAAGAAAAAAATGTATATTAACGTTAAAAAAATACAAACGCACGACAAGTATTATTTATTAAATATATTAAATTATTATTTGCATTATTTATTATTATGACTCACCAGTTCTCCCCATTCGGTCACGCGCTCCTTAGCAACATGCTTGATAGCAACCTGAATTTAAAAACAAACCGTTACAGGTTAGCCGTTAAAGTTCATACGCTATATGTTTTTATTTTATATATAAAACACTATAGTGATTAATAAATCAGACATAAAGCAGAAGCGTACATACCGGGGCTCCGTCGGCTATCCGCAGGCCGGCGTACACGGTCCCGAACCCGCCGCTTCCCAACACAGAGCCGACCTGATAAACCTTCTCAAACGGCTCCTTCTCCTTCACTGGAATCACAAACAATAACATTCATCATTTAAAAGAGAGGCAAAAAAAAATCGCCATATAGTGTAGAACAGTCAGTCACATCCATGTTTTCCCCCCTTTCCACCCCTCGTCTTTAGCTTAAATGCTAATCATCATAATGTCCGCAATGGCCCGCGCGCCATAAGAGGGGAGAGACAGAGACACAGAGAGAGAGAGAGAGAGAGAACACCACAACACAACGCGTCCTCTAACCTTGGTGCACTTGGAGCTGGATCTTCGCAGGCATGTCGACGGCTGAAATATGCGCGAACGTGTTCAGCTTGGACAGGAGCATTGTAGAAATCCGTAGAAAGGCAAATAGTCACAGAAAAAATTATTCCACAAAACAATCGTGAGGATCCTCCACCGGAGATTAGGAATAGACGCCGCTGGAGTAGGAGTAGGGATCCACGCTGTGGTCGGAGGTGGGCGACAAAAAAGCCGGTTTTTAAAAATAAAGCAGATTTATGGCTCGGAAATAAAACCTGAACCTGAATATAAAAGAAACAAAATATTTGTATTACAGGAAAATAATATAACTGTGCCTGTTTACTCTCCTCACACAGACACACAAACCCGGCTTTCTGAAAGCATAAAGGCGGGGCGCGAGTCTCTTTATACACATAGTACCGAGCGTAGGTTTGGCGTCACGCGTGGCTCCGCCCACTGGCGCCGCTCGACCAATAAGCACAGGTTCCCCATTGTACGCTCACGTCAATCAAATATGAAAATAAACGAAAAAGCGTAGGCCGGCGAGACGACGTGGCGGGAATCAAAACGCGCCAAAACGCGTACACCTCGTGGTCAGGCGGAGACAGGAGACAAAACTTTGTGTGTGTCCCCTCCAAAACAAAAGAGTGATGGCATCAACAAAGTTTTATCTACTGGGTCAAAGTTATAGAGTTTAATCTGTGAGGACAAAAGTAAGAACTGCTAAATGCTTTTGTTTTCTTCTATAAACTATTTTTTTTATTATGCTAGAATTTAATTAGCATCTCGCATTATGTACATACAGAGTACTAATCATAGAGAGCTAGAAAGAAAGTGATAAGAAATTTTTATCTATATATCTGTCCATCAATTTTTATTTGTATCATTTTAAAGCATTTAATTATTTAAATAATGTATGGGGTACAGTATATCTGTTAAGGTAAACTCAGTTTTATCTAGAAAGATTAAATATAGGTTTATAGCCCTTACTTCTGCCTATTGCAGTCAGCTCTGTTGTTTCAGCAGCCCTCAAACATTCGGTGAGGAATGCCTGTGACACGCTTACAGTGTGACATGAACGCTGATGATGGCACTGCCTACTGGTACATCTGTGCACAATGTCTTTGACAAGCCTGTGACGGAACGTACTGTGCAAGCGCATATATACATACAGTTTGTACACACACACACGCATACATTGACAATGCCCTTGAGTTACATTTACCATACATTTCACAATTTTAAAAGATCCTAAGCTGTTACAATAATGTACAGTTTAGCCATACAGCATGTGATGAAATGACAACATATGGATAAAAAGTCTGAGCCCTTGTTGCTGCCTGCATCATTGCAGACATCAGACTTGACTCATAGTCCCATCTTCTGATGTTGATGACTCTCCTGTTGTTGTTATTGTTGTTTTTTAACTGTTAGATGAGGGTGGTTGGGTGTGGGTGTGTGCGTTTATGAAGATCTACAAAGAAAAACAAAACCTCATTAATCTCAAATCTCTTCTTTGAAAATCCCTTCCCTGTCCACGTCCCTCCAGCTTTATTTAGACAGCGAACAATGGCAGTCACACCACTGGAGCACCGAGGAAGATGGGCGCATACCAGGCATTCTTTCAAATTGGGTGGCCGCGTTCAGACTCGGCAGCAGGATGTGGGAAACTCGAGATAAAAGACTCCCATTTACCCCCAACCCCCCAGCCTGCTCCTGCACTTTCCCGCCATAGCACTGGTTGAATGGTAAATGCACTCAATGCCCTCTCACTCTCCACGTTTTCACCCCCTCCCTTTCTCAATGTCTATCCCCACCCTGTCCCCTCTTTCCCTCTCTCAACCTTCTCTATACTTCCACCCTCATCCCCCCTCCTCTCCCTCTTGCTCTCTTTATGTCCTCCTCCAAATTCTGTAGTAGGCTATTCTTTACCTAAAAATAGCTTAAATTACTTCTCTCAAACTTGCTTTGTGCAATTAGCCCACGCTCTAATAATGCAGCAGACTAACTGCAATGCCACGCAGCTTGTCTCTCTGCTTTGAATTCACTCTCTCTCTCTCTCTCTTTCTCTCTCTCTTTTTGCCTTCAGTTTGCTTAGCCGAATGATTCTGATCAAAAAGACAAATTTGGATGATTCATAACAAGCTCGGGCTTTTGCGTTGCTGAGTAATGACCTGTTTTTGGAACTCACTCAGCATCCTGTTTTTGTTCAGTTCGGCAGAACTGACTCACTCTGCTGGGTGATGATCGATGACTGAGCAGCGTGGCAGACTGGCATCCGTACAGCCTCCGCTCATACACACACACACACACACACAGAGACACGAGGGGAGTGTGAGATTGCTTATGATGTGTGTCAGTTCATCATTCAAGTGGACCGGCGTCGCTTCCTAAACCAAAGTGCTAGTGGCCGAGCTTCTGTAAAGACATCCATATCTGCATTTATTGATGTTCTTCCTGTCTAAAGAGTAGCCGTCTAATAAATATTAACAAGACATAAAGTGCTATATAGAAGAGGCTGGTTTATCTCTTTCATGGGAGGGATAAACCTGAATCCATTTGAAATAGAGTCACAGTGGGGATCTTGTGTGAAGAGAGAAAGTATGAAAGGAATGCTGAATTCAGGAGATCTGTGGGTGCTCGTTCAGCACAGGGATAGATAGAGGGAGGGAGGGAGGGAGAGAGAGAGAGAGAATGACAGGCACACGTTGCCTTGGTTCATCTGATAGGTTGCGTTATCTCTGAGCCATGCTCCTCAGAGGATAACGATGACACTTCAACCGCCTGTTAGACACTGACCACACATACTCGTTTCACTGCCAGGAAAGTCTCAGTGACCCTTATGAAGTCAGAGGAACTCTGACCGCGAATCACACCTTTGCTCTAGAAAGGCAAGATGTTTTCATTCTGCCTCGTAACGAGCCGAGAATGAATTAGCTCACACTCCACGAATTTGCGTCCATATTAACCCACATACTGGATGCATTACGTAAAAAAATTAAAAAATAAATAATTGTGACTAGGCTGGCGAACTGACCAGTTCATACTGTCATTATAGAGCTTGCGGAGTTGATGTCACACAACATGTCATTTTCGTGTTGGTGCTATTTTTGGTGGATGAGACATTACCTGTGTGTTGGAAGGTGTTGAGTAGCTCGATTTCAGTAAGTGAAAATGACGACAAATTACAAATCTGTCTTTACATTAGGATATTACTATATACACCTAATGGGCACTGGTGGCTCAGTGGTAGGTGATTCGCCTGCCTTGCGGAAGGCCCGGGTTCGATTCCCAGCCAGTGCCCAAA
>JAOTQY010000029.1:11134532-11150433 GCA_026413445.1 Dolichallabes microphthalmus
ATTTTCATTATTACAGATTACAGATAATAAAAAATTCAGTATCACAAAATATTAGAATATTTCTTAAGATGAAATCTGAAAAGAATTTACAATACAATAATTCTATTTATTAAATTTTTTTAAGTTAATTTAAGCACTATACTTGGTCAGAGCTCCTTTAGTAGTAATTACTGCATCAATGTTGCATGGGATGGAAGTTATCAGCCTGTAGTACTGCGACATTGCTAAAGACCAGGTTGCTTTCATAGCAGCCTTCAGCTCATCTGTATTGCTGAGCTGGTTGTTTCTCATCTGCCTCTTGACAATACCCCTTAGGTTCTCAAAAGGATTCAAGTCAGGCAAGATGGCTGTTCATTCAAGCTCAGTAACATCATGGTAAGAAAACCATAAAGTTGGAGTTGTGTCATTATGGGCAGATGTTAAGTACTACAGGCTGATAACTTCCATGAAAGCTCGTCAGCAGATGCAAGGTCTTTACTATATCCTGGTAGGTGACATACTTGACTTTAGACTTAGGTAAAACACAGTGGACCAACAACAGCAGATGACATGGCACACTAAATCATCAGAGACAGTGAAGACTTCACACTGGACTTACTTCTTCACATTCCAAATGAAATGCGAAATTTATTGTCAGCCAAAAAAAGACGACTTTGGATCATCGAGCATCGTTCCAGTTCTTTTTTTTTGTCTCCTAATCCCACGCAAGATGCTTCCGACATCGTCTCTGGTGCAGGAGTAGACTGATACTAGGAATCCAACATCTGTAGCCCATTTCCTAAAACCGTCTGTGTGTGGTGGCTCGAGCCTCACTCCATTCACACCGATGAAGCTCTTACAAGTTCCTAAACTGGCTTTGTTTATGGCAGAGGTCATCCCCTTTAGTTTGTTTCAGAAGACTTTGTATCAGTCTTCAGGATAATTGTCAAGTCAGCTATCTGACTTGAGATAAATGGTATTTATACTGCATGAATAGTAATTTACTCAAACTTGAAATGAAATATTCCTATACTATGATACTTATTATAACTTCTTATATGCTTCAGCATTCAAACATATACCTTTTAGATAAATCCTGATAAATGATCCTGATGAACCTTTGCACTAAAAGCAATATGGCTGGGCCAGGCTCTTTACAGGAATCATCAACTTTAGTGGTTAGTATGGAAACTACTTTGGGTCCTTGCGTCTTCCTTTAAAACTTCCTAAGTGCACCATTTTTCTTGCACTGATGACTTAACTTCGAAATGTAGCCGGTGGTTGGTTAAAAAGTGATCTTGAACCATTCGGGGACCAGCCAATACTCATCATAGCGATGTCAATGACTTGTTGCATAAGCTGCACTGCTATTTATTTATAGCACTAAAATCCAATTCATTCCTTTACACAACTCTAGTGTTCTCATAGCGCTGTGCTTCTTTTCAACAGCCGTATATATATTCCCACACTCAATGCCCACACACCTCCACATATAATCATTATAAATACATCGAAATCCATACCAACACATATGTTACATAAAAAAGGACTTGGACAATTCAGTAGCATGTTAACCTGTAATAAAATCTGACGCTTTCATGCACGCTAACTGGTGAATCAGGGTGTATTCTCTTGCAAACGTGGATGTTGATGTGAGAGGTTAATTGTCATTAGCTGATCTGTGTGATGGTGTAATCCCATCAAACGCATCGCCCCCAAACAGGGTAGAGTTTCTATTCCTGCATCAATAACCGCTCCATCGTTAAAAAATAACCACCCACTTTTTGGCTCTCGATGAATAAGCTCCCTTCGTTGGAGTCTCGGAGCGTCGTGACAGCAAGCCGCCTCCGCGCGTGCACACACTGCCTAGCACCCTGTCAGAACTGGCTCTGCACACAATCCTCCAGGATCGTGCTGATAGTTTATGCAGCTTATTAGCAAATCGGAAAATCTCATCAGTCATGTTCAATAAGATTTGAGTGACCTACCTGGATTTAGATCCGGATCCAATAGCAATTATTTAACAACCTATAAAGCTCTTAAATTGAAGCAACTAGATAATTTCTAAGATGGCTGCCTGTACAACTGTAAATGTATAAATCATCCCATCATGCACTTTGACTGGTCCATATGACATTGATATTATAGTACTGAAATAATCATACCCCCCTTTTTTCCCCTAAATATCATCAGTGGTTTATTAACCTCGTTGTTTTTTTAACACCAATCAAATGATTTCGTATATGAACTTATTTCCTTATTAAGCTGTAGATTTCGTCCTCTGCATATGTGATACTGTATTACTGTATTATGTTCTCATAAGGACGTCTTCATGTACTGTATGCCAGTAAAATATTTTCCACATTTCCTCCCTCATACCTTCTGTAGATGCATGTTCTTGGTGAGCTGTTCCTCCAACATGTTCTGCAGCTTCTTGTTCATCTCCCGCAGGTTCTCGTCTCCAGGCTTGACCAGATCCCGGAGCACCGAACTCAAACCTCCCCTCTCTCCTTGGTGAGCAGCATGAGACGCGGCTCCTCCTCCATCTGTGTGACAGGAAAAGAGATTGAGATGTTCGAATGACGGATAAATCGAAGCTGTGGTCTAATTCACGGATGCGGTGTGACTTGTGGTCATTTATTATGTACAGTAAGCAGATTTAGTATACAGTGATGTATTAATATTATCATCAATGACGCATCGTATTACGAGTAACGCGGTTTACGAGTGTTCCGCAAGAAGAGCAAAGATTGTTAATTAATTTTGACTTGGAAAACGAGCGATGTCTTTGTTTACGAGCACCAAGTATCATGTATCACACATGCGCGTCTAGTTTTGACGCCGAGCATCACGTGATCACAACTGAGCCAATGGTTTTTCTCGCTCTTGCGCTGCGGAATTGTGGGTAATCGTCTGCCCTGCTGGGTCTTATTGCGCGTCTCTTACTGGTATAATCAACATCCATGCGTGCGTGTACTGTTTACTGTAACAGTGACCACGTGTGTGTGTGTAAAACATTTTATTTTGTGTCTGTATGCGTGTGTGTACAGCGCGCGTGTAAAGCAAAAGCAAGTATCATTAGAGAGATTAAAGATCCATTTTCTCTCTCTGCTCAAGACTCAGCCTGCTCTTGGTGTGTGTGCACGTGCGTCATTGGACACCAATAAAAATTTTCTGATAAAACCATGTTTCCGTTGTGTGTGCGCGTGTGTGTAAAAAGAGTGGAGGAAGGGTAACTTTGTAAGACGAGAAGGGGGAAAGGGGAGCTTACTTTGGATTCACACACACACACACACACACACACACACACACACACATACACAGCGCCTGCGCGCACAAACGGAAAGATTTATCTGTCGGGATTTATTTTTACTTAAAGTGCGGGTTAATTTGTTTTATATTTACTTAATATGTATTTATTTTTGAGGCTGTGGAGCGAATAATTTGGGTTTCCACTATTACCTATGGAAGAATTAGATTTGGTTTACGAGTGTTTTGAAACAAATTATGCTCATAATCCAAGGTTTCACTGTACTTTTTTTTAATGATGGCACAAGTACCATGATATGCTTTTGCAGTATTTGAATGTTTTAATTTACAAATTTGTGAAAGTTTTTAATTTCCAAAAATTTATCATACATGTATCTCATCCATATATGAGCAGTTAAGGCTTAAGGCCCTTGCCCAACAGTGGCAACCTGGTGGTGCTGGGGTTTGAACATAGAACCTTTCATTTAGGAGTCCAATACTACAGCAGTCCAGCAGTTTGTTAACAAAGCTATACTGAAACATAAAACGTACTGAATCAATGTGATGTAGAAAACAATAGCAATAAAATAATCTAATAACTTTTTTCCCAGCCAAATATTCGACCAAGTTCTCTGCGTCATGAAATATACTGTGTACTCTACATGTATAGAGATATAAATTTTTTGACCCACCCCTACAATCAAGTAAAAGTTTTACTAAAATGTTGTGGCCTGCCTCCTTCCATCTCTACTCTCTCAAGACTACAGCCATCCAAGTAAAACCAATCTCAAGGAAAGCAAAGCATTAGCTCTTTCATTAGCACAGATTAGAATGATCATGGTAGAACATCAAGGACATTTATCAACGCTAAAGAACTTTTATGCCATTAGAAAATGAACAGTGAAGACACTCTTGCACACTCTTTGATAAGACTCGTTAAAGTAAAGCCATTAGGCTGTACAGATGTGACGTGGGATCTATTCAAGACGCTGGGTTACTACGAATCCGATGTGTCGTCTAGTGCTAATGTCTAAGAAATATCTTTTCATATATATAAAATAAAATCCTGCAGTAAAAAGCCTGCCACAATTACAAACATTTTTGCTGTGGTATAAACAAAATGCAGCAATGTGATTTTCAAAAAAAAAAAAAGAAAAGATTACGTTATGGAAGCAACTGCAAATATTTTTAAATGCAGCAAACTCTGGGAATCCTTACATGGTAAAACTTAGGGTTTGTTATTGTGCAATCCAAATATTCAAACAAAGCACAAAGCCATTTTTGGGCACTGTCGAACTCACTGGGAGAGCTACTGTACATAAAAAAGGAATCCAATTTGACAATGATGTGCCGTTGTAGGAAAATAATCAGTCGATGACTTTGCTCTAACACCATGTAAGAAGTGTTTAATTTACCTTCAACCACAAGACTGCTAATGATAACATGCATCTCTTTCAAAGTGGAATCTCTCAACACGCTAAAAAGATGTATAATATCAAATAAAACCACCAAAAACTGAACAGATTTCATCTGTCCTCAAATATGGTCACGCTGCAGCTGAACCGCACCTGCATCCCTTGAGAGGCATGTAAAAGCATGCTTACGAAGCAAACTCTGAAATAAACCCAATTAATTCTGACACACAAATTGCTTTCTTAATGTGCATCATTTTGCAGAGAGCAGCAATCAAAAATAAACAAGACTAAAGATGATCCTGCAAGTGATTTCTCCAGCAGGCCCATTAATATACATAGTCCATTAGTCTCTTATATGAGAACAGTGGGAGAGGAGGAAGATTGAACTGCGCATCCATTCACCTACAGCATTCCGAAGCTAGATTATTGATGTATCAGTCGCAACAATGCACAACAATCAGCATCTATTGAACGGGAATGAAAGATGTCTGTTCACACTTTGGAAAAGTACACGCTTCCATACACATGGGAGTCTGATGAGAAATCTTGCAGAGAGCGATTTTGGCAAGAAAACTGGCGTACTCCTGTGGATTTCCTGGAACTCCTGGGTCCTGTGGGTCTCTCTTCAAACTCCCCAAGCCTCTCTTCGATCTCATCAATCTCGGCAAAAAGCTACGGAATTACTGGACATATCAATTCTTTGTGTAGACTTTTCACAAGAGAAAAAATATATATATAAAAATGCATTTCTCTCGTAGCTCTCTCCTAGCTCTCTCGTAGCCTTCACAGACTCACTCCTGAGGCACTCCTGAGGCACTCGCCAAAGTCACAGGGCTGTGCTAGATCTCAAAGATCTTATGGACACATGACAGGAATGGCGGGATCAAGGAGTGACTGAAGAGATCGAAGAGTAATACAGGAGGAGTTCTAGGGGTTCGCCGAGAATGCATTTTCAACTTGAAGAAAGACTAGAAGAATGAAAAGAGCATTGGAGAGTGGTTTCAATTAACCGGGACAGAGTTGGTGAGAACTCCCGCTAGGGGCCACTGGGTACTGGGTACTCTTTCGTGCCTTGCTTTGTGACACTCTCCTCAAGTACTCCTCGCCTCTCCTTGTTCCCGCACGAGCGCTCCTCATTCCCAAAACCACAAGATAAATGGGTATTCCTTGTTCTCAGCAAACGCTCACTACTCACTCGCCGAGAACTCCTTGTCTTACGAGATTTCTCTTCAGATTCCAGTATTTATTAAAGGGCCTTTAAAGATCGCAAATAGACAATGTGAGACCAATAATACAGACAAGACTTGTTGTAATGTGGTTAATGATACAGTAAGGCTGTAAATTTAACCAGGGAGTGTAGATACAGTTAAACATCAGCAGAACTGACATATGCTCCAGTAGAGATTTACTTGAGAGCATGACAGCGAGTCGAGTTCTGGTGCTCCTGCCAAGCATGTCAAGGGCAAAAGTTATCAATCCGATCAGGCTGCATCTATCTCCGATATCACTCCACCTCCGAGACTGGAGGATTTCAAGGTCAGTTCACAACTCCTGGGGCAAACAAACTATCAACTGAACAAATTTCCCCAGCACATCTCTTAAAGATGGTCTTATCTAGCTATATCCACAATCGTCATACACTAGTATTTCAGTCATGTGATTTTTCTTTTCTAGTTGCCATATTTGGGACTGAATTTCTGTCTTCACTGCACAATGTGAACTTTGGATGAAATTACTTTAGAAGAGAACAAACAGTGCTATGAAAAAAGACATAACTGACCATGACTTTAACTGACCTTATGCACTTTCCTCTAAACTGCTGATTCCAATTGAACTTGCAAGGAAACCAAAATACATTTATCTTATACAAATACACAAACCCCCACCCTATTCTGAAGAGTGCTCTAAAACATTAAAGAGTACCAAAGTCTACTGACTATTCATGACAGACTGGGTAACAGATCCCGGGGTCTGTAATCAGGAGGTGGCAAATTGATATCAGCTAACAAACTAAATCTTACGTATTATTCTGACGTACTGTACACCTCCCATAATTTAACTAGCTAGCTAACCTATCCACATAAAAAGTCATTGTGACAGGAAAGATGTATTGGACTGTTGCTATAATGAACATGGTACTGTTTGTAGTCAACTGCATTTGACCAGTTGCCTATCAATATAAACTAGACACATTAACAATAACATTGCTGAACTCTGCATTCACTTTTTTGCATATAGCTTTTTGAGGATTGAAGTGGAATCAAGTCATAATTATTAATGTACCAAGTACTCAGAAGTCTTGATAATCTCATGTTGTTTCCCTATGCCACACAGCACTTAGAAGCCACAAATGCATTGCTTCCTGTGGGCAATTTTCAAACCCTCATGCCCAGTTGAGTGCTGCTTTTGCGCTCAAATGGATAGAATTCTATACAGATGCATATCAGAGTTGCATGGATGATTCAGAATGTATAGCTTTCCTCTTTCCGTTGTTAATATGAAGCAAGGTAGTAGTAAGTCGTAGTAATAGTAGCAAGTAAACCAGTATTCAGTGTTCAAAATTACATTAGACTTCTTTAATTACTCTCCCTACACTTTGTTATTCATTCTTACTGTAGGTTCACAAGCTTCATATCTGACCCCCTCCGACCATCCTGAGTTATAACCACCTAGTCCGATCATCCTGAGTAAGAACCTCCAAATTCCACCGTCCTGAGTAAGAACCTCCAAATTCCACCATCCTGAGTAAGAACCTCCAAATTCCACCATCCTGAGTAAGAACCACCCAGTCCCAGCATCCTGAGTAAGAACCACCCAGTCCCAGCATCCTGAGTAAGAACCACCCAGTCCCACCATCCTGAGTAAGAACCACCCAGTCCCAGCATCCTGAGTAAGAACCATCCAGTCCTACCATTCTGAGTAAAAATGCCTCCCAACAACATGAGCAAGAACTGCCACTTGCACCACCATAAGGAAGAGCCACCCACTCCTACAAACATATGAAGGACCACCCACTCCCATCACCATGGTCTCTCTCACATGCCAGCCTGGGAAGGATTCCTGAGCTCTAAGAGACTACTGAAAAAAGGAGCAACGTAACTGGAGAGCACAGAAAGATTTAGTATCATTAAAATTTGTCTGGAACTCTATCCGAGTTTAATGTTTCATGTGAACAAATAGCCACACATTGGCATCTCCCTTATTTAATAAATGTGCAATGCAATCTGATAACGAGTAAGTCAATTATTTGATTCCCACCCCACTGTTGTTAATACGGCAGCTGTCAATATTGGTATATTCTGTTCAGGTCACACCACGCTGAATATATTGAACTTTGGGATAGAAGTCCAGGGGATATCCTTCAACCACCAACCAGGGAAACGACTGTAGCCTGTTTTAATGACTGCTTCAGTGGGAAAAGGCCAGAGTTGCCTGTAACTAGAATTTCTTTCATATTGATCAGCAGCATTAATTCCAATTTGCTGCAGCATTGAGTCAGAGCTCTATTGAGATGCTCTGATGAATCCGCAAAGCAGATTTACAGAGAGGACTCCTTGCCCTAATGGGTGGAAAATGCTACTGGCATGGGTTTCAGAGGTGTGGAGCAGAGCCAGGATCACTCTTTAGCTTGATGCCCAGGAGAAGAACGTTAACCAGATACGTCTGGCTACTCTGATGAAGCTTAGATCATCAAGGGGTTTCTCGGTGAGCCGTTCAGGGCATCCCCGGCCGCAGAGCTGACCAAAGGACAGGGGAGGAGAAAAGAGTGTAAATAATGACCCTCTGTTCTGGGCAAATATGGCAGTGAATTCTTGGACCAAAAAAGAATTAAAATAAAAAGGACAATGGTGAATCAGTGGCTAAGTTTTAATAAAAAAAAAAATAAATAAAAAAAAATTCTCTTTTTTTGGACACCAGTGAAGGTTTTCCAGAAGAATGTGTCTCCTGGCTCACTGGGGCACCTGCTGCCTCCACACTAACTACAGCCCTTCAGCCAACTCCCACTGGAACTAGACAGGTTAAATGGGGAAAAAAATGAGTGGGAGGGAAACAGGCTCTTATATCTCTGCAAGAGGCTCCTGCCTGCTTGGTGCCATGTGTCATACGCTGTCATGGACCTGAAACATAGCATGATGAATTACATGATCTTTTTCCCCCCACTAGAATTGATCTTTGACGATAGTCCTGTATCAAACACCACTTCTTTCAATTCACATCTTTTTTTTCCCCACCAAACCTTAAGCTTTAAGGGTTTGCGGTTCTTCTCTTGTGTCAAGGAAAAAACCAATACGAGAAGATTTAACGATTTGTAGTAACTTGCTTTAATCCTTGAAGGTACAGTATAAGTTAGGTTAATTCATGCACCAATAAATGTCCACAAGACGACACACTGGTGGGTGGGGTGGAGGACCTGCAGTCTGCAGCAAGGCGTGTTCACTTGAGAGCTTCGTCTGACTCTTCCTGTTAAGAAGAGCACTTAGAAAGAAAAGTGCCTCTCACACTCACAGACTCACACACACACAGTCTTTGAACCTTAATGTGAGATTAGCTCTGACCCTTTTGTCCCACACATTTGCAGACACAGCCATGTTAAATTGCACACAGTTTTTCACAAACTACAAATCAATGCGCTACAAATCTGCATTTTGATTACTGTAAGCTAAATAATGCGGCACTTCAGTCTATGAAAAATACAGTATGTGCCAGAGACTGAAATCCCAATACATGAACCTACAGAAACAGCAAATTCAGGGAAGAATTGATGATTGGTGCTTTAAATAATCGTGTTAAAACTAAGCTTTCACTGATCTTGCGCTCTTTGCAACACTATTTTAAGTCAAAAACTCTGTCTCCAGTGACAGTTCTGACTTCAGATCCATCAGCCGATGCAATATTCACCTGCCAAATAAATCACATTAAAAACATTAAACAAAAGCTGTGTCTGAAATCTGCCTCAGCGATGACTGATGCTGACGGAAACCATCTGGCTGAAAGGACCAAACAGCTTATAACTGTTAACGGTCACATATTATTCTCTAGTCTTAGAGGTCTCTAAAATGCATTTGCTAATTTTTCAGATCAGATCATGTATTCTGACATTTCCCTGTTTCAGTCCTTTCCTAAACATACTGTTCCAGCATCTGCAGCTTTAAACCCTGAATGCCCCTTTGAGGAAGTTAATTTTACTAGCCAATCAGAATGCAGGGACTACAACAACAACAAAAAAAAGGCCATGTCTGGGACCTTATCAAATATTTCCCATCGATTTTAAGGCTTTCCCTCCCTGCATTTCTGATGAACAAACTACATGGGAAATTAAGCTGTCGAGGCTATCTTGATATATGAAGTCACAGTAAACCTGATTTGCTTGTTTAAGCTCCAAAATGGAAACAAAGACAAACAGAAGGGAATTAGTTTTTTGTGTTTTGTGCGTTTGTGCACACTGGGGCATAGAAAATTTGCCAAAAAAGGGGAATCCTATGCCATGAGTCAGAGCTCATACTGGCTTGGAATATGTATGACATTTTCTGATGTGATCCTAATTAGACTTGCACTGAGAAACACAATCTGTTCCTACAATGTTTTTTTACATTAATGTCTGGCTTCAGTGGTGTCGTTACGTCTGATCAGTCCTAGACTTTAGCTCTGAATATTTGAAGCTTAGCCCCGAATATTTTCGCCTTGAAGTGGAGGCGTTTATAGCAAAGCGTCAAGACAGACTTAGAGAGTTACGAAGTGGAACTTTACTTGCACTCGGCGACCGAGGGAATGGAGGTGGGAAGTAATCAAGCGACGCAAGCAAAGCTGGAAGAAGCATGCGCCCAGATGTCAAGAAAAGCTCCAGGTTATTAAAAAAGAAAGAAAAATCAAGGTAAATTGACAAACCAAACCAATAGTCAAGATAAGTAGCATCATAACCTTTGAATATGTGTGTGTGAGAGAAGAATATATTAATTCCTATTTATAAACTTGACTTAGACCCTGAACTTTTCTAGAACAATACTAGTACAGTATGAGATTAATATTGGACATTGAACTTTGGACATTGACTTACACATAATCTGAGAATGACATTCCATGTTTTAAATGAAACATGTCTTTAACATTTAAAGTTAAACATCATTATAGGGAAATCCTCTAGCTGTTGTTCCAGGTTATTTTATCCACACTGGCATCTCCAATACCGTGGTGCACGATCTGACCTCAGTGATCCAGTAACTGGAGTGTCACACTGCAACAAGTGAAATCTTAGCAATTTAGTCAAATTTATCTGAAGTTTCTTAATACCAAATATCTTGTCCTATTGGCAGATAATTTAGCTTTTCTTAAGAAATAAATGCAGAAAAATATTTCTAAAAAAAATAAAATAAAATTTACCGATAGAACAAAATATTTTTGCAATCAGTTTTTAAGAAACATCAGATAAATTTGACCAGATTCAAGATATCGGATTCAAGTTATTTTTTCCAGTGCATCCGCGTCCCACTGATATTTTTAAAATTTGTATTTAAAGTTAAGGTAAAATACACCACCATATGAGCAGGTTTCTAATAAATAAAATCTACTACGCCTGCAGCAGGTCCCAAACCATCCCTGCAGACTATAGCTACAGTTTACCTTAAAATGTAAACCTATTCATAAATAGAAATACTATTTTTGCTTTATTGTGTGAATCCGTTTAATATCTCGTGTTTTTCCATGAGTTGACCTTCACTGTGAAAAACATTACCATAAAAACAATGCTGTTATGCCGCTACTATCAAAGAATAACATCATGAAAATAAAATGCGATATGAAAATAAAAGTGCAATATGATAACTGCGGAGATCAGATGTCTGCCTTGATCCTGTTACTTAGGAAACCAACACAACTTGATCAACAATAAAAAGGAGAATCTGTGGAGGTTCTCTCCCCATAAGAGACTTGGAGGCATGGAAAAGTGCAACACACAGCTCTCCCTGTGCTGCATTATTGAGGATGAGTGTTGGGTTCGCTCAGGCATGTCTGCATGCTGAATCATTTACATCACTACTCGAGTCAACCTCATCCAGTGATGGCGTCTCCACCTTTTGCTAGACTTGTCCTTAATTTTGCTCCTATAGCCCTCGCCATTGGTTTGATGTCCACACAATGGAACTCATAAGCTTTTAAACGTGGTATGTTTTCACAAGCTGAAGCAGACTAACAAGATGCTACAGTATGTAGAGACTGATGTCACTGTTAAAAACAGCAGCATATCAAGGAATCCTTTACAACAGGGATGAGGCAATGTACTAAATAAAACCACTGCATGATCAGGATGGTTATATTTACACACGTGATGCGCTCTTGCATCTGGGGCAGATGCCAGATAGTGACACATGTGGTGAGAGCTGGAATTTAAAATTTAATCATTCATTGCATTTACCATATCGCGCCGTATTAATAACCTTGACTTCATGATACTGTAGTTCCACTGAAAATGATTAACAGCATACTACTAACTGAGAACATGACGTCTTATCTCATATAACCTTTTTTTTTCCCCCCTCCTCCTAGGGTTTCCAAAGCTGTCTTCATGATCCTGGAGCTCGGAGCGTAACCAGCAGGATTTTATAATCAGGAAAATTTTTTACATAAAAAAATACATGCACCTGATTGATTTATCCTGTTTAGTATCAGAGTAAGTGTGATTATAGAAAGAACGGGAGCTGTTCAGTTGATGCCCAGGATGTTTAAATATGAAAAAATTCCTTTGCCAGTTTATAATAATGATTGCAGTTACTGTAAAAAAAAAGAATAAAAAAGGAGTTATTTGACAAATATACTGTAGACAGTTATGCAGTCTGTATGCAGAGGTGGGTAGTAACGAGTTAAATTTACTCTACTCTAAGTTAATTTATATTAACTTTTTAAGGAAAAAGAAAAAAAAAGTACTTCTATGAGTAGTTTACACCATACTTTTTACTTTTACTTGTGTAGATTTGTGAAGAAGAAACGCTACTCTTACTCCGCTACATTCGGCTCCACTCGACATTTATTCTAAACATGCAGACGGTGGATCTACTGCATGACTGTTTCACCAATCAGACGCAGCAACAATGATCACATGACTGCGTTTGACCAATCAGGTCAGGAGGCATAGTAGGGAAAAAACCTTCAGCAGGTGTTCTATAAAATCATTCTACCTGTGAATCCGTCCTACATACGCTCACGTGCGCAAACAACAGTTTCCGGATCTTTCTCTAATTTTGCGGAACATCAATAAATCCATGCTGCTATTAGTGGGATCTTGCGGTTAGTGTACAATCTTGCGGTGATGTTTACAATCTTTTCATGTTTGCTTGATATGTTAACTTTAATTGTACATATGTTTCTTTACCAGTCTATGAATATATAAGTCAATTTCAGTACAGATTGAATCGCCCACACACACACACACACACACACACACACACACACACACACACACGTTGTACATTTTTACGCATCCCAAAAAATACGATGCGTCCCTGGCATCATATACAATACAAAGCATGTTTCGTTTGCAAAAGAACGGCTTCATACTGCGGTGTCTTCTCTATCTGCCAATTTAAGAGGATTTTTAATATATTTAATTATTAGAATTTCTAAAAAATAAATAAATAAATAAATAAATAAGACATTGCAATTGAAACAGTTACTTAGTAGTTGACCCTCTTTTCACGAATACTTTTTTACTCTAACTTGAGTAATATTTTGAATGACTACTTTTTTACTCCAGCTACTCTTACTCGAGTAAATATCTTGCCTACTCTACCCATCTCTGTCTGTATGTTATGACAGACATCCACAAATAACTTGCCAATAAAATTGTTAAGGACAATTCCAACCCGGGACATCAACTGTTTGATCTACTGCCGTCTGGCAGACGGTATAGAACATTAAAAACTAGAACCAGTAGATATAAAAACAGTTTTTATCCTAGTGCAATAAGAGTACTGAATGCTGCTATAAAAAAAGGTTCAAACAACGTGCAATAAGATACAATTATTTATGCATTTAATGCAAAAAAAATATCTTGGATCGTGCAATAACAGGATGTACGCTTTGTGGGAATGTGTGTGTGTGCGCGTGATTATGTTTCAAGGGTTGCATTGAGGGATGGCACTTTAAATTTTGTTGTACTTGTGGCAATGACAATAAAGACTATTCTATTCTAAGCGGTTGAAACCTGAAATCACCCCAAGATACTGTATAAATACACTCCTTAATATACAGTAAACCTCATATTTGTAATCCATAATTGAAAATTACAAATCAGCAAAGATGACAAAGCCAGACCAGTCGCATGATCCACAATAGTCTGGTTTCATTCTGCATCGAATAAGCGGCTTTGGTTCACTGCCAAATGCTGAGCCAGTCAAAACAAATGAGGCAGACAAAGTCAACTCTGGTCCAAAGCCCTGAAGCAGTGCGGACCAGAAAATCGAGAACCGAGTCAAAGTCTGTGTCTACGGGTCTCGAGATGGAGAACAGCGTAATGTAACAGAAGGAATAAAACATTGTGTACAGAAACTAGGGGGGGGGGGGATCATTTACATCTCTCCCTCCCTCCCTCTCTCTCTCACACACACACACACACACACAGACCAAGAGCAGCCTTTAAAAGTTACTGAGTATTCTTCAACTGCTCAGCTCATATGCGAGAAGACTGAGGAAAAACAGAATGCGGTTGAGTCAGTAGTCGCGCAACCTCAAGACGGATCAGAGTCCTTCAACTTTTATACAACAATATTTACAATTAGAAGACACTGGCCTTAATGAAACCTAGTCTGGCATTAAATGTTAAATCAGCCAGTCATGAAATTAAAACAGGAGGAAAGCACGTAGGGGAGTATGGATGAAGTCACGTCGTCTTCTCTTCTCTATTGCAGACAGAAAATTAACCCTGTTTTTTGACTCCCATTTAATCAGGCTAATGGAGACAAGATGCCTGAAGTAATGACTAATCTCCATGATCTAGAAAAGGTCCTTATAGGGCAAAAGGTGAGAGCATGACTTATGAAAAGGAGGCATCCGGGATAGAGAAAGAGCAGAGTGATTCCCAATGGACAATGAATACTGACTCTATAATTGAAGGCACTCAACCAAGTCTTAAACAGATCACCGGGTACGAGGAGGTCAGTTAGGGCTCAAGGTGAAAAATGAATGTCATGATGTAATGGCGCTGCTAAAAAAAACAAAAAAAACCACAATCACCATCACAACAACAAAGGACTGGCTACAGGGTAGACGATTTCCCAGCACCACTGTTCTTATGTAACAGTATTTATTTACTACAGACGACAACTGGAAAAACTGTGAAATGGGTAGGATTGGTTTTCCTGGGCAGAACGGTAAAAAAAAGCCTTCTTGAGAGGTGACCTATTCTGGGAGAGTGTGTGTGTAGTGTGTGTGTGAGAGAGTAGAGAGGGCATGGTTCAGCCTGGTTGTCTTAGCAATGGCTTTCGCTACTAGTGACTGTGCTGATTAATGCCCGGATATCTCGGAAATATTCAGTCCTAGAGCTTTAATTTTTGCTCGTTCAAAGGGGTGTAGGTTGCAATATAAAGTGCAAAAATGTGGGATAATCAGTCAAAGCTAGCTTTTTGCTGATTCACAGTTTGTACAGTGTAGAATCCCAATTATTTTTAATGGAGAAAAATTTAGAGTGTGATTTAGAAGGGTTTAAAAAGGGTTACTTATTTTTGATTGAAAACGTGTCTAGTTTTCCCATTGGACCGCAAACAAGCACGCTAGGAGTCACAGGAGTGAAGGAGTTCAGCGCAGGTCCAGCATGAATCATCATAACTCAAAAACTGACTTCTTTTTATACTATAGCGCTCGGGAGACCTGGCTGAACATCTGATATGTCTATGGGGGGGGGGGGGGGGGGTTGTGGGAAATACGGCCACCTGGACATGAATTGGAAAAAATGGGAATTTGTGGAAAATCATTGGTTTCATGCCTTAGAAAAGTAAAAGTTGCGAGTCAAACCCGACAATTGTAAGAACTGCAATACATGTCAAAGTTTTGACACTTAAAGGGAAGGGTCGCCGCACTAATTAGCAATTAATATTAATAAAGGTGTTGAAAAATCAGAATGCTTTTGGTGGTTTTCTAATTAAACACTAGAATAGTACAGCCTTTTTCATTTCATCTTGTAAACTTTGAATAAAGGAACTTTGAGTGAAGCATTTCTTTTGATTTCTACCGTGGAACTGAGAGTTATAAAACGGGGGGGGGGGGGGGGGGAT
>JAOTQY010000029.1:11233988-11244177 GCA_026413445.1 Dolichallabes microphthalmus
TAAAATGGGAGGGTTGCGTCAGGAAGGGCATCCGGCGTAAAACCTGTGCCAAGTTGTAGTGCGGACTGGGTATTCCGTTGTGGCGACCCCTTGCCGGGAGCAGCCGAAAGACCACCACCACCATGCAGACTGAACATAATGATGTCATACAGTGACAAAAACTGTACAGTTCTCGACATTTTTGTCGTTAGTATTGCAATGTGCGTAAATTTTTGAAGAACATGTGACTTGAGGCTGAACTCTAATTGGATTTTTTCAAATCATCCTTGAACCCTCCCACTTTTGTTCTTAGCGAATCGATATTGTTTTTAAATATTTGTGCTCATGTGATTGGACCGTTCTCAACGAGTCTTACTAGCGGTCAGCTGATTGTTAGTTAATGTATTGAATAGCGATTGACGTGAAAGCCATCTCAATATGAGAGGAATTTCAGGAATTTCTTTGATAAAAAAATACTCCTTCGCAAGGCGATTGGACGAAGAAGGAAAGTTAAAGAACTTGGATCAGATCGACCTGAAAGAAAGCTTACACTCTGTGCTTTTCCAGCAATTCTTATGGCAAGCGGAGCTGGATGACTGGATGCCATGTGAGTCGTGCCTTCATTTTATACTAGTAGTAATGATGCTTAATCACCTGTTAATTGGCTATTTACAGGCGATTATTAAACGTTTAATTTCGTTTGCGCCCACCCAAAAAGTTTTTGCACCAGCCGCCAATGGTTCTGATGGAGCTAATCAAGCTAAACGAAAAGATGCTAAGTGGTGGTGATGTTCCGTGTGACGGACTTGCAATCTTTACTTTAAAAATGTATGAGCAGTTTGACATTATTGCCCCGGGATCATTTCTGAAAACACTTGACCGTGAAGTCTGGTTCATTTTGATCAGTGAGAACACAATCGATCCACGCTCGGGAACTGATATGCAGCCGTTCTCGAGAACGATGCGGCGTCCTCCGGCACGGACCGAATCAGATATGGAAGCCAGTTGTATCTGAGACCGGAAGTAGATCGGTGGTCATATGCGACATCATCAGCGCCGTCTGTCTTGCCAATCTGTCTTGTCTCAGCTAGGCAGCTAATTAGGTTTCTTAATTAGCTAGTTAGTTTTGTTAATGTATGTCGTTAATTTAAGTTGTATGTAGCAGCTAGGTCCTGGAGGAACGTTGTTCGGTTTCACTGTGTACTGAACTGTATATGGTTGAAATGACCATAAAAGCCGACTTGATACTGCCACCTGCTGTATCGGAGAGTCTGAAAACGCAAGCGTTCCCGCGAACGGAGAGCAAGAATAATGTTGACGCTGGAGTGGGGCGTCTTGGGCATGGTACAAATAAATCGTACCTAATGTGAAAACACTCGGTCGTCTTGTATCGTTTTTATGTCCCAGTGCTTGTGGAGTAGATGGACCGTGATGAAGTGGTGATGGAGATGACATAATGAGTGAATAAATGTAATAAACGCTGCATAATAATAATAATAAAAACAAAAGAGGTTAAATGACCCTTGAACCGAATCACACGGAAGTGAATCTAATTCACAGATTTACACGTCAGATTGCGAAACAGGCCTGCAGTTCCTCGATCGTAGTTTCACTCAGTTCCTGTTGCTTGTTTGAGCAGTGACAGAGAGGGAGAGAGAGAGTGAAAGAGAAGGTCTGACCCCGGCCTCCTGCAGGATGACACCCAACACTAGGATAACAGAAAGAGGAAGCTATCCGAGAGCTCATAGTGATTTCCCTCGCTGGCCTCTCGTGACCCTTCTACTCCGCTGCGCACAGGACTATTGTTTTCTCCTGTCACCAGATCGGCGCAGATTTCTGACACGACTTTATTTGTCTCAGTCTGAAGGCCTTGACCTGTTTCGAATCCTTTTTTTTTTTTTTTTTTTTTTTTTTTTAAACAGCGCACCTCTTACCAAACATAGTAACAGTGTCGTGGTGCGTCGTTTCGCCAAAAGACACCGTGTATAACAATCGCCATGTTCGGTATCGACTGAGCAGGATTTTATTTGAGTTTTTTTCAGGTTAAGTGTGAAGGTGTTTGCATAGAAAGGAAATAGCCATGAGAGAAATATTGTGATTATATGGAGAATGTTCCGTGTTGTGCCAGGTGCCATCAATCTTGCAGCCGTGCGAACAGTGCTGAGTTTTCAAGCCCGTCATGTCAGTCCACAGATACTGGAAGAGAGCTTTATGAATATTGTACGCCTGTCAGTCGCGGCATCAATTTTACAGACGTTAGACATCGTGATACGGAGATGGCCCGATGCAGAAGCAATGTTTTTTAAATTATTTTATTTTTTTTAAACACATTCTCAGCTGTCCAGATTTCAATGAGGCATTTACAGGTGTATAAACATATCTTCTGATTTTGTTTTTACACAGTAGAGATTGCTTTTATCATTAGCTTGAGGTTCCATGAATCTTAATCATCTGTTAATAACTAGAGAGAGAGAGAGAGACGGACTGGAAAAATGTTCATGCAGACAGAATGGAATAAACGGATTGAAGCTGAATGAGATATTGAAATGTATCTTAGGCACGCTGTGTCTTATTTAGGACTTTTATTATGAAAATATTTTTTTTTCCCCCCAAACATTGGCATTTCAACTTACTCTCACAGCCGGAGGATTGGCCGAGCTCTCTGAGGGGAGGGATGAGAGGTACTTAGTGCTCCCACATTAATCATGGCTCTACACGGCCAATCAGGGGCGTCTGTGAGCTCACGCAAGTGGAAGGAGCGGATAGCGCTTTCCTCCGAGTGTGTTACGCCGCCCCCCAACGGTGCGTGAGCGAGCAGTTCGAAAAAGATTCGGTCGGCTGGCGTCACGCGGTTCGGAGGAAACATGTGATGGTCTTCAGCCCTCCCGACTGAGTGGTAGTAGTAGCCTTAATGTGGGAGCCCCCTAGTGACGGGGAGGAATTGGACACGATTAAATTAGTTAGAAAATCGGGGGGAAAAAAATCCCCCGAAAATAAAATGAAAAGTTACAGAAAAATATTTGTATGTCATGAAAGAAAGCAGCACATTACAGACAAAAAAATTAATAAATAATTAGGGGCAGTGGAGGCTCAGTGTGTGAAGATTCGGAGTTACTGATTGGAAGGTCTCTTTACCCCTATCTGCTCCAGGGTCACCATATCATGGCTGACCCTGCACTCTGACCCCACTTACGCTGGGATATGCGACGAAAGAATTTCACTTCTTTAAAGCTTAACTTGACTTAATAAATAAAAATGGAAGCTGCCGGGTTTTGCATGTAAAAAAGAATCAGGTGCGGCGCAACAGTCAAAGTCCTCAGAAGAACTGTGGGTGGTTCTGCTGGATGCTGAGTAAAACTTGGTATCTGATTTCCGTATAAAAATTCACAAATCGTATCCGAGACTGAAGGGTCCTCAAAGTGGCATCACACTAAATACTGACTTTGTATCATTCAAATATATTACTGTTTATTCGGCTTTATGATTTTTATTTATTAATGATGCCTTATTTTTAAAGGCATCTTTGCTCTTTAGCATTTCTCTGCATGTGCCTTTTGCACTATATCTTATTAAACTCACAAGCTTATTCATACACAACACATGCACTTTGGGAGCACCAATTAGACTAATCTGCATGTATTTGTGGGAGGAAACCGGCGAAAACCCACCAAGCATGAGGAGAACATTCAAACTCCATGCACATAGACCCGGACACAGGAATCGAACCCGAACCCTGGAGGTGCGAGGCGGCAGTGCTAACCACTATGCCATCGTGTCCCCTCAAAAAAACATTGTATTCAAAATAATACGCAGATACAGGAAGAGAATGGACCTCAGTATGGTTCAGTGTGTGAATATTTAGCGTGAATAAAACAGGTTAAAACTGTGATGAGACCAGGATGTCTCGTTATTTTGAAAAAAAGGCTTTCTAAATGACGGTTTGTGGGTGCAATACCGCTCATGTTAACAATATTAGGGATATTAGGGACGCAGGGTTGGCTTAGTGGCTGAGGCATTGGGTTACAGTCCAGAGGGTCCAAGGTTCAAACCCCACCACCATCGAGGTGCCCCTGTTGGGCCCTTAACCCCTTAACTGCTCAGATGTGTAAAGAAATAAAAATCTGGACAAGAGCGTCTGCCAAATGCTGAAATGTAAATGTAAATTCTGCTTGGATTTTTAAAATACAGAAATAATTAAACTGGGTGCATTAATTGTCACGGTAACGTCGACACTAAACCCGGGTAAATTTTGAATCTGTGAATCCCATACAAACGTAGATCGTCTACAGAACGTGACATTCGGGATCTGAAGTTGGATTTGATCCATGCAGTGTGTAAACATGGCCGTTTTCTGACTGTAGTTAATATTTCAAGGTCGATCGAGCTGGCACGCTCAGCCTCGCCGGTTTTCATAAAGGTCGTGAAGGGATGCGTCTGAACACGTGCCAAAGAGTCACCTCCATGCTACACTGATTTCACGTTTAAATGCCAGCTGTGGCACGTGCCCACCCGAAGGATCTGCCACCTGGAGGATGGAGTCGGGCATGTTGTCCTCCTGTTATCCTCGTGTTGTCCTCATGACAAGACAATCGGCCACATTGTGATTTGGAGTTTGGGAAGACAGGGTCTCCATCTGCCATCGCGCGAGAGATTAGAGGCTCATCGCTGTTGGAAACACTGTTGCTCTAACTGAATTAGACGAAGGCGGACAAATCCACCGCACTCGCCGAGCCGCCAACATGGGAACCATATGTATATACACGTCTACGTCTAATTATCATTATTATGATGATGATTGTTGTTTTTTTTTTTTTATTCCGTAGGAGTAGGCTGTGGCTTCAGCACTGTAATAAGTGTGTGTGTGTGTGTGTGTGCGTGTGCGTGCACAAGTGTGTGAAAGCGAGACTTGCTTTCTAATCCTGTAAGAAGGCCAATTTCTCTCCCCCCTCCTCCTCCTCCTCCTTCATTCTCATCAAGTGCTGTTGACCCTCATTACAAAAGTGGTGTGAAGAGACTAGTGTTTTGGAGTCCTTGATTAGATGATCTTTCTCTCGCATTCATCCTTGAGGTTTTTTTTTTTTCCTTCCCCCCACTCTCGCCCCCTCTTTCTTGTTGTTTGTATGCACTCGTAGGGCAGGATTCGTCCTTTCATGAACCGAGATAATATTTCTATTTCTTACCAAATTTTTTTCCCTGCGTGATTTATTTATGCATTTTCAACGCAGATGGTACGTTTAAGTAATGCACTGTAGATGCAGCTTGAGCGCTGCAACGTGAAACTTAATGTGTATGATGGCTTTTAATGTAGCGTAGTTCTTGTGTCCGCCCGTGATTTATTTTCTCTTCTTGATTGATCCCGTTTAGTTGGCGTAGAGAGTGATAATTGAATGAAGAACGGATACGCCGGGTGCGAGTTAGCGCAGAAAGTTGTGAGAATCTTCAGGGTATCCTATCGCTTCTTGATTTGGATTGAAAAACCGTGGGGTGGGGTGCATTTTTAGGGATGGGGATCAGAAGTCCGCACCTGATTCGATATTATCACGAGACTCCGGTGCCGATTCGATAAATTTTAGTGATTCTGTAAGTATCATGATTTAATAAATATTCAGATTTTGTTAGAATTTTAGGACCTTGAACCTTTAACTCAAGTTTTATACCTTAACTTCATCCAACATCTTCACAACTGAACTGAACGAGTGTAATTAAATGTAAATTAACCTAATATTAGTTTTCTCACTTAAATGTATTGGAACAATACAAACTAACTTCAAATACAAGAGTTTAACATTTAACTAAAATTTAACTTTTTACTGAACAGCATGTATTTGCCATAATTATTATTTCCAAACAAACTTGGCGAATAATTCACTTCTACCACACTGGGATGCCATTGTGGGAATAGTTTAGAGTGTACAACCTGTAGGATGATAAAGAAACGGTGACATTTTACCACCTTCAAAGTCTTGAGCGGTTGTGGTGAATGCACAAAGAGATTAATTAGCACTCGTGGTGTTTAGAGACTGGTGTAATGAGTGGGTTTAAGACTAATTCGATTGAAGTCAAATCTAAGACTTTTTTTTTTTTAACACATACAACTTTTGACAATATAACGACATTAAAAATGCGTTTACGTAACTCGGTTATGTCCAAGGTTGATCGGTCACAGCAGGTCAAGCTGAAAACCAGCTAATTTCTGGTCACTGGTTGATCGACCGGTGCATTGCTATTATAAATGTAATAAAATAATTTAAAAATAGATTTTGGAGTCAATAAAACAACGATTCATAACTGTATTTCCCCCCATCCTTAGTTCATTTATCAAGAAAACCCACAAATGCCTAAGTAGCAAAGTCTTCTATTGCTTCCTTACAAATGGTTATTTAACTTTTCTGTTAAGGCTATTAAACATGTGCACCACACAGCGAGTGACTCTTAACTTCATTTAAGTTTGATGCACAAAACAGAATGGTGCTAATAATGTCTAATTAGGACGTGAAAGGCAAACGTCTACCCTTACAATGCGAGTCTGAGTCATTGAATTCCGCCCGTCACGGCAGCCGTCAGCTTAGGAAAGACACAGCAGCGTTTTGGCGATTGGCGCCCCAACCATTTCCCCCCCATCCCCCCTCCTCCCCCACCCCCACCGGCACCAGCCTGTGCCACCACTGTGCTAATCAAATCACCTTGATTGCAGCTCAATAGCGTCTTGCGCGCCTCAGGAAACGTGTTACAATCCATCAATGGATTACAATGGGCAATTAACTCCGGCTCCGAAAAAAAAACCCAAATCTGGTTGCCCGTGCCCCGGCGCGGAATCATTTCTCCTATACTTTTTATTCACCAGTCTAAATTATGGAAACGTGAGCTCGTAAGAGTGTTGTTTTTGGATTAATTAGGGTTCATTAGCGCTCTAAAGGCCAGCGCCGCATTATCCTGATTAGCGCCCGGGCAATTTTCATACTTCTCCTTCACATTAGCCGTATAGGATCAGTCGCATAGGCCAGGCATTCTTTTCTCCAGACTATTTATAAAGCCTGGGTGGATGAAACAAATTTAGGCTGAGCGTCTGATAGGATCTCGCAGAGCTGGAATTCAGTCGTGCTGCCAGCGTGCCGTCTTTGATTTACATCACCTCGTCGGAGGAACGTTAAAACTAAACCCCAATGACTTGGCAGCGGCCCGGTGCTCGAGTCTCGCCGGTTCAAATTGAAGGCTTGTTCAGGGGGTGCTGCCAGCTGCCCGGAAAGTCCTGCTGAAACCTCAAACCGCTGGATTTTAGGTCTGAGAAAAAGCTCATTCTTACTGCGTGAGCTTAGCTTGACCCTCCCTAACCCTCCCCGTGTATGTGTGTGTGAGAGTGAGGGAGAGAGAGAGAGCAAGAGAGAGAGCGAGAGAAGAAAACAACCGAGACAAAGATGGTGAGAGACGGAAGGGGGAAAAAAAGATGAGAAAGACGAACAAAGAGAGAGTGAGTGAGGGACAGAGTGTGAGAAACAAAGTGCAAGCGAGTGAAAGGCGAGGTGAGGAAAGGCAGAGCTTGGAAGGAGCGCTATCATTCCTGCCACAGAGTGGTGGAAGTGCTGAAAAGCAGGGCATTTGATCTACAGACCACTAACGTTCGAGATACCAAGCTGTTAATGTAATATATCATGTGAATGCCCAGTGAGCACGGCTTGACCCCTCTCCCTTTCTTCGTGTTCCATCATGCTCAAGTGTTACAACCTAATTAACAAATGTGCTGTGGATTAGTGGTAGTGGTGCCTGTAAAGGTTTATTAGCCATCCGTTGAGTTAGGCGAGTGGGAGTGAAAAGGCTCGGCATCAACAGAAGCCAGTTGATCAATACGGCACTCCTTCCCCCCCTCCTCCAAGGCCCCTTACCCTAAACCCAGCTGTCCACTCCAAGACCTTATTACCTTCGAAATGGGCCGCAAATGGGGCAAAACCGATTCAATTGGACTCGTGCCGGACAATCTGAACTCGGGATATAAAATTTTCCCTTTGCCAGCTTAATGTAATTAAACTTTTAAAGATAAGCCGGTGCATTTTTGCCTTATAATCCATTTTGAAATTAATCTAGTCATCTCTTTTTGTCTCCAATTCTAGACATGAACTACTGAAACTGCTACAAAAATAAAATCTGTGAAAAGTTTGAGGGAAGGAGCTCCGTCTCATCCCTCCTCTTCAAAAGAAAGCTTTGAAACCATGATGCTGTCGTGGCTGCTTACATATTTCACTGTGTTTGTAATCGGGTTGGTCGCCCCGTTTCCGATGACCCCGACGGAGCAACCTCCGGAAGTCAGCATCTTCCGGGTTAAGGACACGAGCCTGACGCACTTGACCGTCCACCGCAAGACAGGCGAAGTTTACGTGGGAGCCGTCAATCGCATCTTCAAGCTCTCTGAGAACCTGACTGAGATCCGCTCACACCAGACTGGCCCGATAGAGGACAATGCCAAGTGCTACCCACCACCCAGTGTCCGGGCCTGCGCCCACAAGCTGGAGCTTTCCGATAACATTAACAAGCTCTTGCTGATAGACTATGCTAGCAACCGGCTGGTAGCCTGTGGCACCATCTGGCAGGGAGTGTGCCAGTTCGTGCGGTTAGGTGACTTGTTCAAGCTGGGTGAGCCTCATCTTCGCAAGGAGCACTACCTGTCAGGTGCTCGGGAGGCTGATGGCATGGCCGGCGTGGTCGTGGGCGACGATGACGACGATCCGAAAAAGAAGAGAAAGAAGGGAGACGGACGTTTGTTTATCGGCGCTGCCATTGACGGCAAGTCTGAATACTTCCCGACATTGTCCAGCCGCAAACTCGTAGAGGATGAGGAGAGCGCAAGCATGTTCAGCTTGGTGTACCAGGATGAGTTTGTCTCATCGCAAATCAAGATCCCATCAGACACTCTGTCCCTCTATCCTGCCTTTGACATCTACTACGTCTACGGCTTTGCCAGTCGGACCTACATCTACTTCCTCACCCTGCAGCTGGACACGCAGCTCACGCAAATGGACGCTACCGGCGAGAAGTTCTTCACCTCTAAGATTGTCCGCATGTGCTCCAACGACACTGAGTTTTACTCTTACGTCGAGTTCCCGCTTGGCTGCACCAAGGACGGCGTGGAATACCGTCTGGTCCAGGCCGCATACAAGCACCGTCCGGGCAAGGCGCTCGCTCAGGCTCTGGGGCTGTCTGAGGATGAGGATGTGCTCTTTGTGGTGTTTTCGCAAGGCCAGAAGAACCGGGCAAATCCACCCCGGGAAACGGTGCTCTGCCTGTTCACCCTGCATCAGATTAACCTGGCCATGCGTGAGAGGATCAAGTCTTGCTATCGTGGCGAGGGAAAGCTGTCTCTGCCTTGGCTGCTCAATAAAGAACTTGCCTGCATCAACACGGTGAGTGCTTTTTTTTTCTTTTTCTTTTTTTCTCTCCTTGCATTATTTAGCTTGGCAAGTGCAGACGATATAATTGTTTTTTTAATTAATCAAGAATCAAAATGTTAACTGTTCTAATATCTGTTGTTTAAAAAAGTGGGGCTTGTTACTATGTTGAGTTTAAATAGTCGTCATACCTGTGTGTTTGAACATTTTCAAACACACCGGTGGTTTGCTCTTCACTTAGAGAAAAACGTTTTTAAGCAGTTTTGTCATAAGACTGATATTGACGACTTCTGGTAATAATTAACAGTATGACCCATCCCTGCTTTCCGTCAAAATGGTATAATTTTTCTTTATTTTAAAATTTTTTTGGAAAAGAAAGCATTTCACCATCGCTACTAAAGTACAGTATTTCTAGCTGATAGCTGTATTTAATAGCTAACAGAATTTATTTTTACAGTTTTTTTGTTTAATAAATATTAAATATAACTTTTTTTCCCCATGATTATTATAATTTTTTTTTAGATTTGGGTTAGTAGAAGCCAGCGTTGCCATGGTCTCAGAAGTAAAGGTCCCTAATAACATCTTTCCTACTTATAAACTAAACTATAACTATATATCAGGCCTGGACTGGCCATAGGGCATACCGGGCAATGCCCGGTGGGCTGACGCACATTTTTGGGCCGGAGCCGTCAGTCATAATTTTTTTAAAAAGTCAATTAGGCCAATTTATTTGTTTAGTACCGCAACGGTAGAGTATCTGAGACACGAATCGCGGCCCGTTGGTTGACTGTCTTAAAGGACTGAGCTACGGTTCGGCACGCATGCCTACCCCC
>JAOTQY010000029.1:11298693-11315069 GCA_026413445.1 Dolichallabes microphthalmus
TTTACTTGGGTAAAACAGTTCTGTATCAGATGACCGGTAACTTTTGTCGAAAGTCTTTACTTTATATTGTGTTGACTTTCACAAGAAGGAACCATCTGACTGACGATGTTGATCTGCTACATTAGACATTAACGAAGTCGAACAGAAATTAACCAGGTGGGCGTTCAGGTCAGACCTGGAGTTGGGATGAAGTTTCTTTCTTGCATGAGACCTCAAGCACAGTACGCTGATGAGAGTCTTAAAATGTTTAGAAGGGTGCGGAGAAGGCCATGCGTCTGTGAATGATGTGGTTCCGAACCCCGTGCAGTCGTTCCTGTGAACATTCAGCAAGTGGATCCTTGAAAATCAATACCTTGAAACTTTCTCACCAGCTTGCAGAAGAGATGCGTCTGTCTGTGTAACTGACAATCGTTCACCAACACCACTTGCACGTTACAGTCCTGATCTCATTCCAAGCTATTTCCACATCTTTGAGCCATTAGAGGAGTTCCTGGGAGGCCAGGGTTTCAGATGTGAAGCAGACAGTCCGATCATGAGCACTAGTGAGACATGTGCGTTAGTGTAGCAGGGGATTATATAGAGAAATAAAAGTAGGTGTGACTGTATTGTTCGATGAAAATCCCTTTTTGACACGAACAACCCTCGTAATTCTAGTACTGGCCCTCACTGCTTTGGCTGTGATATTCTTGTACACGTTGTGGGAACCACCGCGGTGACGAGACATTTTAAAGAATGATTTTTTTCTTCTTTTTTTTCAAAATATGTATATAACCAGAATATGACCTCTTCCACTTAATTGGGTTGTGAGCGAAGTCAATGACCGGATCTGCGTTTCTATCCGTTTGTGTTTTTTTTCTTTGCGGTTATCATTTTAAGTGTGTTGGGGAGGAAAATGTACTTACGATTATAGCGTGCAGAATTGCAGGGAGATTTTTCTTACATACCCTCGGTAAGATAACAAGATAACAAGCTTCATGCTATGAATCATCCCTGCGATGGAATAAAAACAAGCCTTCGGTGGGATCACATTAAAACCGATTGGAGACGAGGACGAGGCCGCGTATTTACATGTGTTTTACTGCCTTTTGAAGCCTACGTATCTTTCTTTTTATGTCTTTTGTTGTTCTGCCAAAAAACCGGTTCGGATTTATTTCATTTATTTTAGATGAAATGACCCAGAAACCAGGGATGATTTTTTTTCCCATGTTTTTTTTTTTCTTTTTCTTTTTTCCTTCCCCTAATCTGTGGAAGGTCGTATTTGTTATCGATGCGCTCATGTGTCACATGGTTGCAGAGTGATTACCGGGGAGCTCATCTTCTCTAATGGTGCCACATAATCCAATTCTCAGACTACTATGTTCATCATCATGACTCTATAGTAGGGTTTTTATTTTTTGCCTTTGCATCTGATGTCTTTTGTTTTCCTTTCCTCCGCCTTCGTCTTGACTGATAAATGGAGCTCTCCCAGAGACAGTCCATTCAGCCGGACCGGTCGGGGATCTGGCTGGAAAGTCGTCACAGCATGTTTCTTCTCTAATCCCTGTAGTACCCTGTAATCACACACACACACACACACACACACAAGCGTCCAGTCTTCAGTTTGTCCGCCCATTCATTACAGATTCCACATATCGCTCTAATCTTCTCCCAGTTTTACGAACTGTCTCGAAGCCTGTGTTTTTGTAGCGTTCTAAAGCCTTGGACAGCGCCGATAACTCGGACGATAAACTGTTAAAATGTTGTTTGGACTTTCCTTACGTTCCTTTTGTTTGAACTGCCCCTGCCCTGGTTCTTAATATTTCACCGTAATAAAGCCTTTGATCTAAGCCTCGTATAACGTCACATCCCTTCTTCATTAATCAGAAACAAAATCTGAATGTTAAGATATTGTCCTGCTTTCAGGGTCTTGCGCTTTTGTTCAAACAAACTCCTGATTTGATCACGAGGAGCCGGCGACAAATAACGGAAGGCCATCTTACCTGTACTCTGAATAAGCGAATGGACGGCGGTGGGGGGATTCGGGGGCCGTACAAGAGGAGAAAATGAACTCCAGCGCCACTTAAGGAACTCTTTTTCATTCGCCTTTTGAATCGGAGCTCGAAGATGGGTTTAAAATCGATACGATTCGGGCATCCCAACAAACAAAAAAGCGGCTTCCATCTTCCCCCTTTTCTCTTTTCCTTTCGTATCCCCTCAGATCAATGAAAGGAAAATTGGCCCATGAACAAATCTGTCCAGCTCTCAGTGCGCAACTCGGTCTCTGCAGTGAGCTAATTAATAGATAGATAGGCTGGTGCAGTTACCTTGGCACCCGTAAGAGTATTGGGGAAGACGAAAAGAGGGGGGGAAGGTACTATTTATCTAAATTCCAATTACCCTCATCTGCACTGTTTGATGTTGCAGTTGGGTCAGCGCTCAGCAGGCAGTGCGAGCTCTTTGCATTTCAAACACTTGAGCGTTGGTAAGGCTTCTGAGATGGAAGTCTGTGTGTGTTTCAGCCAGGTGTGCAGGGAGCACCGTTCATAGATTTTATCTCGTACCGTGTATATATTTCTAGGTTTCATATTAGTGTGAGCGTACAAGTTTAAGCTACTTAGGGCGTTTTCACATTAGGGCCCCGGGATAGTTTCCTGAGAACACTTGTTGTCAAAGTCTGGTTCGTTTTCATCAGTGAGAACACAATCGTTCCGCGTCAGAGTCCGCTTGAGTAACCTAGAGATGGTCTCGAGAACGATACAGCGGATATATGCGGAAGCGGTTGTAACAGAGAATGGAACTGCTATTTTATACACACGGCATCATTAGCGCCGCCGGTCTCCTCCGTACTCGTCATTCTCGTCCTTTGACCCACACGGCCATCGCCGATAAAGTAGGAAGCCGTGCGAGAGTACTGCCCTTGACATTTCCCTCCGAAATATTAATACTATTAGGCACAATCGCAGAAGGTTAACTTCCTTGTTGTCGTCTTCTCTTGAGTTTAACGCCGGCTTCCAAACCGAGTAGGTGCGTACTGCACACTATTTCAGAAAGTGTAACTATGTAAGAACGGAGAGCACAGGTTCTTGCCTCTTGTTCTGGGGGACGTGTTTGGTATTTTTACTCGTCGAATCATTAAGAGTGCTGTTTCGCATCTTTCCCCACTACACTGATCAGTGACTACACTGAGGGGGAAAATAAAGAGTACTTCAATGGTTCTTTGGTGTGATTAGAAGACGTTACTGCTTGGTAGCGTTGTGCAAGAGTTGGTTGCTCTTGTAGGTAAGAGTTAAACCAAAGCACAGGTCCAGAAGCGCCCCATCCTACACTTTTTAGAATTTTCCATGCAGACCTGATTCAACGCAAGGCTGGTAATGAGGTGAGGTGAGAATAGGAACAAAAAAAGCCTGTGCAAGAAAGGGGGCTCTCCAGAAACCTGTCCACCAAAGGCAAACTGAAGGGGTCAGGTATGCTCGATCTCCTTTTAAAAAAGAAAAACTGCAACAGGTTTCGCAGAACTATAAACAGCAGAAAGCCTGGAGGACGGTTGGCACTTCTATAGTGGGTACAGCTGTCTCTGGCTTCTGTCGGGATGGCAGGCTATTTTGTTTAACCGGACCACTCTAGAGTGAGAAGCTTCTCTGTTTTGACTTGCCCTAAGCGCTGCTTGTTTGGTGTCAGACTCTGGCTTGAGTGCACTTAGAGACGAGCTCTGGCCCGTTCTGTTTATCTCCCCATAAATGGAAGAGTTGATGAGCTGAGAGCCGCACGGGTCACGGCGGATGACCCGAGGAGCGTGCTTGCATTTTGGGAAAGATCTGACTCACCCTCTTAAAGGTAACTCAGGCGCCATCGTCACGGGTTGTATGGCAGCTTTTTATTCATTTTTTTTACGGTTACAGAGCTTGCCTATTAGCTGGCCTCTCTTGTTGTTGCTCAAGTCGGGCCATCGCGACACATCGGGATCAGTTTACCGGTGCATTCGCTTTTTCGCCGACGTGCAAAATGCAGATGGCAGCCGTTGGAGATTAAACCCATGTGATAAGCCGCCGCCGATGGCTGCCAACCCACGACACTACAGCTGGTGGCGCATGCATTGACAAACTGCGGCTTGAGACCGTCATCTTCCAGAACCTTCTGTCCCGCTTCTGCTTGACTCACGCGCTCCAGCTTGGCCGCCGACTTCTGACACCCAATATGGCAGCCTTTGACTAATTGACGCCACCTTGTCAACCCTAATTAACAGGCTAACGATGTTTTTCACTTTGGGCCGACCCAGATATTTAGAAGGTCCAAACTCTGCGACATCACATCTGTTCCTTGCCTTCTTTTCTTTTAGTTTGTCCCCCCCACCCCATCTTCGTTTCTAGTTTTCAATTAACGTATATTACTCAGACTCTCATTTCTGTATCACTTCTCTGTCTCCGTCGATGAGGACGGATTTGCCAGTTCCATCTTATTTCTAACAGAATAGAAAATAGGTGAGCCTTGCTACTTGAGCTATGTTTTTTTTTTTTCTTTTTTTCTTTCCTCTCCTTTATTTATTTATTTATTTATTTATTTATTTTTACTCATACTTCAAAGATGTTTTTGCGTTTCTCAGTGTTCGAACTGAGCATGCTCACTAGACTAATTACCACTGTGAGGAAACAGAGGAATCACTAATGATGAAGCAGCAGGGGTTTGAAAGCGTCTCCGTGTTTGCGTGCGCGTACGGCGGTACGTGCTTGTACACAGAGCGCCGGTACGGCGTTATTAAAACGTAATTGATTTCTGTTTTCTATGCCGTGATGGAAAAGCGCTATGCCGAGTCTCAGCTGTCAGCAGACGGTAATCCGAATCTCCGCTGTCGGCGTGTGTCTTTCTGAACTCTGCCTTTCCGAGCTCCTCTGAAGATCTTTTTCTGGGTCAGCGAAAGCGCGCGGCACTTCGGCGAACAGCGGGCCAATTAGAATGCTCCAGAATACCACATCTGTCAGGAAAGCGCTGAGAAAACGGAGCAGCAGGAAACATTCTATATGAAAATGGAGCGTATTACAGCTCAATGTCAATATGCTAATCCAAAAAACAGGGACTGCTGTGCTTCGTATGAAAATGTTGTTGTAATTTGGTTCACTGTTATTAGGAAATAAAACACTTTAACGGTGTACTGTTGTAGGAGAATAAGCTGATGCAACGCCTTTTTCCAAACTGAAGTTGATTAGTTTCCAGTTAATGCATGTTTTAACGCGACACTTCATACATTTTATCCCTTTATAGTTACATTCAATGTTGTAGTTTTTATTAAGTTAGTTCTCATCACTCCGTATGTTGAGAACATCCTGTTGGTCTTAATGAAATTGTACGAATATTGAAATTCTTAGCTGTGGCACACCCGGATAGTGCGGTTGTCGAGCCGAGCTACTCTGGGACGTATACCTAATTCGGCTCCGCACATGCTCCAGATGTGTAATCTTCTCCATAAAGAAGCAACTAACAATACCGCGGTGTCGTCTGAATTCAGATAATGCCATGAACGAGGGATGGCGTAAAAAAAAAAATCATTTGTTCAAGAAATAAAGCATACAGCATTTACAAAGTGTACATTGCTGTAAAGTTGTCCATGCTTTCACAGCTCAATTTTGGTCGAGTGTTTTGTGTAATATAGTAGGTCACCCAGGAATACAATACCGACAAGTTGAAACGGGGGATTTCACAAGGTATTGTAGCGGAGTCGGACATGCTTTCGTCAATAAATCGATTCCTCTGCCATGCTTTTATACTGAGTCAAGGACAGGAGTCCCACTAACTGGCCTAGTCGAGGTATAACCATAACTGTGCATGTAATAGTAATAGTCCTGATAGTTAACCTCTCATTGTCTTACTACAGTAAGCGCCTCAAGTTACAAAATGCTAAAAGCGTACACTCCTTCCTTAGAGAAAGCATCAGGTTGTGGTTTTAAGGTCCAATATTTTACCTTCTTATTTCCCCAGCATATTTTAGCGTTTTCTCACCTCCCAGTACGCCTGATTTAACGACTTGACTAATTAACAGCCTCTTCTTAATTGAAATAGGTGATAGGACACTAAAATATGCAGCGCAGGGGTACTCCTCCAGGAGTACCGTTGACTCAGATAATGCACTTTTCATACTTCAAACTACTTTTTATGTCTCTCCGGTCAAGAAGTTGTGGAGGGGATCTTCTTATATGAGGCCACAATAGAGGGAAGGGGTTCAACAAGAGTCATCCATCTGAACGTCTAAAAATGACCAACGAGTGAATTTTGTGTCCCGTCTATCCCATTTGGAAAGGTCCTCATATGATATTGATTAAAAATGTTGATTGATTGATTGCTAAATCCTAAAAGCACAACACAAACTAAAGTTCCTTCCTTTCTCTTCCTCTCAGATCCGAGTGGACGGCGTTTCTCCGCCTTCCAGTGTCCTGCTGTACGAGACGGTCACAGTGGTGGAGGGAAGCCCGGTCCTTCGCGACATGGTGTTCAGTCCGGATTATCAGTACACCTACTTGCTGAGTGAGAAACAGGTAACATCTGTTGGTCTTTTATTAACTGTTTGACTGTAGATGTGAGATATGAAGTCTTGTGTAGATCGGGAGAGACTTGAATAGTTTGACCAACACTTGATTAGCTTGAATAAACATACATTTTAATCTGTTTTATTTCCCCAGTGACCGACACTGAAATATTCGGATAGTGATGAATATTACAGTCCAGCTCTCTGTCTAATATCGCAAATAAATAGTCTAGTAAGAACACAACTTTGAATTCTTTTCATAATTAAAAAACTTCTGAAACTATAAAGTATGATCGTAACATCAGCCGGGAAGCTCAACTGCCAGACTACTAAAAAAGAAGGCTCCCCAAGAGACCAGGCGTCTTTTCCTTTTGTTTAAAAAAAAAAGAAAATATTTTATAAATTTCATTTCTCCAAGAAGATTTACTGTATCGCCGCTCGCTCGTAACGGATCCCTGCTGCGAAGGCGACACGCAGGAAAACATTTGTTCTGCGCCGCGAAGTCTTCTCGTGGAAAGAAAAAAAATAAAGACGCATTTGTCATGCGTCTCGGCTCCGCCCCCCGTTCAGCCGCCGAGCTTTCTGTTTTTTTTTTAAGAATCGCAAAGCGGAATCTCAGATATGTTGTTTTACCATCTGCGCTACAGGAAGAACCGACGTGCGCTCTGGATGCGTGTGAATGGGAGCCCCAGCTGGTGGTCTTAATAAGATGTAGCGCTTCTCTCTTTTCGCCGCACGCCTCTGTGTCGGTGGGGAAGTTCCACGTTCCTCGGCAGCTGAGAAAGACACTCGACCCGGTACAGCTGCAGGAAGAATGGAGTTCTTTTCCTGTCTTTCTCTTGGTGTCTCTTCAAAAACATCCCTCTCGATACTCGCTCGCCGATCCGCTGCAAAAGCACGTCGTGTATATTCGTTGTATTATTATACGGTCCGGTGAGGAATCGTAGGAGAAATGGACGTGACCCCCAGAGGGGAGGGTGTTGGCGGGGCGAGCGAAGTCTGATGGAGAAAGAAAATGCTATCTGAGTGGAAGCCTTCAGCGGGGCTAATATTTAGAGATTATTGTGTGCGAGCTTGAGGAAATAAAAAACAGTAGAACTGCCAATATTTGCCCCTGGCGCTCACGGCAGGCACAGGCCATAAATGGAGAAGTGTTCACTTAGCTAGGATTTATACCGAAGATGTCACGATTCAGCTCACCGTAAGCACAAGAGCGATGGCTGGACACGCAGCGTGTGAGGAGTAAAACACTTAGGGGCATGCTGTTATGGACAAATAATCAACAGCAGGGCGCCGGAATACAACATGAGGTAGAGAAGAGTTACTGCTGTTACCCTGAAGTTGTTTATTTCCCTACAGTCTCGTGATGGCCATGACGTCATTGTATTCCATAAGCACCGTGAACCGACATTAGACTACTATGGATTTACATTTGAGGTGTATTTTATAGCCCCGAAAAAAAGAGAGGGAGAAAGAAAGACTACCTGATGATTGCCTGATCGCCTACAGGATTAATCAGCAACTGCTGATTAGAATAAAGAATATGCGGAATATTGTGACGGATTTAGTGACTTATTGTAAAGGGAAACAAGTGTGTGAAAAAATAAAATGGACCAAGAAAGTCGTGAGGATGTTAATTTGCATAAGATTGTTATAATTTGTTAAATTTATACAACGATTACATGCGATTCCACCTGGATTTGTTGGTGATCGCTAGCTTTAGCATCAACACATTCAATAATTCTATGAGACTATGTAATGGAATATGGAAAAACCCGTAATACTGATGTTTTTTTTGTGTCCAATTCCTCCCAGTCACTAGGGGGCTCCCTCATTAAGCTTCTACGAACACTCAGTCGGGAAGGCTGCAGACTATCACGTGTTTCCTCTCGAGCCACGTGATGTCACCGACCGCATCTTTTTTCGAAATGCTCGCTTACACACCGTTAGGGGCGGCGTAACACACTCGGAGGACAGCGCTATCCGCTCCTTTCGCTTGCGTGAGCTCACAGACGCCCTTGATTGGCTGTAGAGCCGTAATTAATGTGGAAGCACGAGTATCTCTCATCCCTCCCCTCTGAGAGAGCTCGTCCAATCACCTCTCTCTAGGTCTCCGGCTGCGAGAGGTTACAGCATCACCCGGGGATCGAACTCGCGATCTCCAGATGATGGGGCGAGCGCTTTACCACTGCGCCACTCGGAGGCCGTCTGATGGGTTTTTTAATTAATAGCTACCTGAGTGTTCTGGGGCTGAATCCCAAATAGCGTTAAATTGGAAAGCTAGTGCACTACAGTAGCTAGGGTATGGTGTACACTCCCTTTTTCCACACACCAAGTAGTGTTCTTGATCGGGTAGGTGTTGGAGAGGGATTTGGGATTCAGCCTTGTGTTAGCAGTTAGCTCGGGTTAGCGGTGAAGGTTCAGAGGCAATTCAGAACGATTTCGAAGCAATTACCAAGGAAAGGAAGTGTTGTTTAAGATGGTCTGTTTTTGTGGTGAAAGTGCGTTTTGGTCCAAAAGTGGGCGGGACCATGAAGGACAGATGTCACATGATGGGAAAAGGTCTATAGCAGTTTTTAGACACACATTTTTATTTATTTTTTTATTTTTTTACTTTTTTAAATAACAATAAACTTTTGATCTCACATGCCGGAATGCTTCCTGCTACAGAGTGCTGACACTGGAGACTCCTTCCCTATGTATCATCAGTGTCATTAATATAAACGTGCCAGCACCGAGAACCCGAGACTACACACTTTGTTTTGTGAATCCCTTAATGTGAGCGCTGACATTCTGGGGAAAAACAAAAAACATTCTGGTCTTGCTCCGACACTCGAGTTGCTTGTGTGAGGAGGGGAAAAAAAACCTACTCCAGTCAGCTCCAGATATTGATATTTGTGTGAAGGATTGACTGAGTTGTGCTGTGCATTAAAGCCACGATCGATCACTTATGTCCAGCGCTGATTAAAAGCTTTACGTTCGGATCATAAATGTCCGTAGTCATCTCTCGACCCGAGAACGTTAGCCGAGGAGCTGGATTAAGGATCCGTTCAAAGAAAGGGGGAAAAAAAAGAGAAAAAAGTTAAAACTGCTCTGTTATGGTTATGGATCTGAAGGAAGAGCATACAATGGCTGATAACTTTCCAGTTGGTTTCCTTTCAGTGCCTGCAATCTGTTGGCTGCCAAAGGCTGATGGTAAACGAGAGACGTGCGCCGCTTTTACACCCACCTAAACTGTAATTATGAAACAACTGTCAGAGCCCGCGATGGGTATAACACATTTTTGGAGTTTCTTAACTCCATTAGATAGACATGATTCGAACTAAGTAAACTCACACTAGTTTGTTACTTGGTGTCATCCTGATGAGGGAGGTGTGTTCTGTCTGCCTGACGGTATCGTTGAAGGAGGAACGGCATTTGCCTATGTTGGTTTGCTTGAAGGAGGCGTGGCCTTTGTACTTGGTTGCATCAGAGAAGTAGGTGTGGCCCATGTGTCCAGGATTTCTGTATATTTATGACACTAAAGACATTTACAGAAGGAGTCTCCTGTGTCGGCGCTCCGTAGAGTTGAAAGGTTCCAAAATGCAAGCTCTTCAAAGAAGATCAAAAGTTTGTTGTTTTTAAATAAACTTAAAAATCAAACACCGTCATGGTCTGGGCCACTTCTGGACAGCAAGAGAGACATTTCAGGCCCATTAATTAAGGCATGGCCTCTGTGCTTTCAGGTGCAGTAAAGAAGGCGTGACCACAGAGGTTTCAAGGTTCAGTGACAAAGGCGTGGCCTTTGTTCTTTCAGGTGCAGTGAAGAAGGCGTGGCCTTTGTTCTTTCAGGTGCAGTAAAGAAGGTGTGGCCTGTGCTTTCAGGCGCAGTAAAGAAGGTGTGGCCTCTGTGCTTTCAGGTTGAGTAAAGAAGGCGTGGCCTCTCTGCTTTCAAGGTTCAGTGACAAACGCGTGGCCTTGGTGCTTTCAGGCGCAGTAAAGAAGGCGTGGCCTTGGTGCTGTCAGGTTCAGTGTAGAAGGCATGGCCTCTGTGCCTGTTAATCAAGCTCTGCCAAGTTAATGCTTCTGTATTGTTGAAGATGCTCTCTACTTTGTTTTCCCTAAATATAACAAATGTGTTTTTAAAATCTTAGAATCCTTAAAATGTCTGTTTGCTGTTGTATTTATCTACACTTCTGTAATGTTGTGTGTGTGCATTGTAGTAGGACCGAAATTCTGTGTTGCTTCTGATATAGAATCGTATCGTGTAGCACCGAGACGGGTCTGAAAGATGTCAGACTGAACCATGCGTCATATTACATAAGGAGGGACACCCTGTTCGAACATGCATCCACTTATAGAAAATCTACATGCGTATGTATTTATGCTTCCTTCATGTCCAATCAGGTTGCGACTGCTTACCCCCCCCCCCCACCCCCCTCCAAGGCGAAGACGCATGGCAGGAAGGCGATGACTCGCTGTGAAATATGAAGCATGAAATATTAAATATGAAGTGAATGACAGGGAGTCAATAATTGATGCTCCACACCGACGGACGAATTTGAATATTTCATTAGCAGCAGGTGCGCGGGCGGGTGAAGGGTCAGGTTTGCTCACAAAGCGCAAAATGGCGAGGACGTTTCCAATTCTGATGTCGTGTTGAGCGAAAAATGGGAACAAAGGAGAAGCTAGTCGCTCAGAGTGGATACCAAACCTTCTGCTTAACCTTTCAGTGATGCATCAAACTGAGCACGGATGGATAGACCGTTTTTTTTCTTGAAGTCGACCACTGGGATGTGAACCTTTATCTGTGTGTGTGTGTATATGTGTTTTTATTTGTGCATGTGGGGGAGTGTTTAAAAAAAAAAACAAAAAAAAAAACCTGGACCGGAGGCAATGGATTATAAAACGGCGTATTTATGCTTGGCTGCATGGCAGAATAAATTAGCATAGAGCTCAATCTCGCTACACCTCGCCCACCCTCAGTCACACACTTACACACATTCTCTCTCTCTCTCTCTCTCCCTCACACCCTTCTTCCAGACTCCCATCTCTCTCTCTCTCCTTCTCTCGTATTCTCTCTCTCTTTTCACATACTCAGACACGTACAGCTGTAGAGCCATCAGCTGCTCGGCACTTGAAAGCCATGGCCCTGTCCCTTTTGGGTGGGATTGTTTATTCCGCGCTCTGGTTTTTCTCACTGCAGCGTCTAATCTCGGCTCCGATCAAAGGAAGAGAGAGCATTTTTGAGTCTGGAGCTCTAAAAACACCGTTAAAGAAACCAGACACGTTCCTTTATGCTGGGGAAATACTGTAGAACACCGACACAGTGCAAAAACATACATATCCTAGCTCATTATGAGAATAATTAAAAATATTGTTGCTTTTGTATTCGGTAAATTTTTCCGAATCTCTCTCTAAAAAGACGCCAGTAGGTGGATTCGATACTCTTCACTTCCACTCAAAGGGCTTGTGGCGGCATCGCATCCAGGGTGTAGCCCGCCACACGGCAAGCGTTCCCAGGATAGAATCTGGATACGCCACAACCCGCTTCTCTTGTGGTATTTCTCACTCGGGTCCTTGGTCAAATTCTTTTCCTTGATCATGAACCAAACATGGCGATCCCATAGATCGCAGAAGTTGCTAGAGTTTACCCGGTAACGACAGACTAACTGTAGACGTCTAAACACATCCTAAACATTACTGGGATAATCTGACGTCACATGATGTCTAATTGTTAGTATTCCTCTTATTATTCAGGTGTCACTCCAACTCTGAAGAACCCAGAGTTGGTCTGGTTCCTGTTAAGGTTCCTTCCTTTTGTCATTCCACAGAGTTTGTCTTGCAGGCATCTACACTAGATACTGCATTAGAGATTTAAATGCACATCACATTTTTTGTAGAAAATTAATTTGCCATTGTCTTAACTCAATTTCCATTGGGCCATAAAACATTTATGGCATTTTGCAGACACCCATATCTAGATCAACTTGTTTTATTTCATTAAACTTCTGAGCAGTTAAGGAGTAAGGGTCTTGCTCAAGAGCCCTACAATGATAGCTTGGTGATTGTGGGGTTTGAACCTGGGACCTTCCTGTTTAGCAGTTCAACGCCTTAACCACTGAGCTACCCGTACATGATTAATCGTCTTCAGGGGTCGGTATTCGGTCACCGTGATTTAGCTTTTAAATATGCAAACTTTTTTTGTCCAGATTAGGCCTAATCACAAATGTTGGCCTTTCTATAGCTTTAACACTCTATGTTTCCGTGGGACCAACTGGGACTTGCAAATTTCTTGACCCCTATTATCCATCCATCCAACCATTTATTATCTATGCCGCTCTTACTGTGTGGGGTCGCAGGGGGGCCTGGAGCTCATCTCAGGGAACTTAAGGCTCAAGACGGTACATCCTGGAAGGCCAACCAATTTAAAATGCCAGTCAATCTAGACTACATGTCTTTGGACTGTAGGTAGAAACCAGAGTACATGAAAGATTCAAGATTCACACTGTGATTTCAAACCCCTCAACCATGGAGGTGTGAGGCAACACCACCCACTGTTAACCCTTTACACTTATTACCCAATGTTTTTTGATTGGCTGGTGATCAATAGCTCCTCCCATACACGGTGATATTTCAATCCCTTCATTAAAGGACCGTTGTCACGCTCGTAACCCTGATGTTTTCAATCTGCCGTCAACCAATCCACCGACGCGTGTGAGATGCCTCAAAACGAAGCGCGCCGATGACCTTTCGCTGAAGCGGTTGCGCTCCAACAGTAATTATCCATTCAACATTGATTTCACGTTGCCACACGTCGACAAATGATGTTAGATCAGTGCAGATCTAATGCCTGTTTGCCCACTCTATTGACTGCACATACCACTGCTGGTAAAGCAGCCTAGTTCAAACAAGTACTAGCATGCCCACACACATACACACACATACACACACAATAGCATTATTCATGTAATTCCCATCCTGGGCCTCCCACTCTACCCTTATATAAGCTACCGTTCATTGCTTGGCTGCCTGCTCATGCATTTTCAAATCCAAACTTATGAAAGTTTGAAATTTATATGCAGCTGCTTTTGCTTCGGTCTTCTACACCCATCTTTATTTTCCTTCCTTCTTTCTTTTTTTTTTTTCTTCCCTCAGTCATTATTATTTTTGAGTGTGATGGATGTGGTTTTGTACAAGAGTCAGTGATTGTGTTTTCTGTTATGGCAAGATAACCTCCTGATCCCAAAGTCTAGAGAACCGGGCATGTTTGGTGTTGATCTTTGGGCTGAACTTGGAGACAGGGGAACCTGACCATGTTTAATTCCGGAATGAAGAGCCGGTCCAACTTTCCACTAGTTTAAAACCCCAAAATGAGAGTTTCAACTAGATTCCACAAACCATACTACATAACAATAGAACAAATGGACATTTTTCTCGAGGCATTGCTCGCCATGTCGTGTACTACAATGACTTGGCTTGGGACTGGTTATACAGGCAAGGCATACCCAAGCCAATCAATTGACCATCAACAGTTCTCCCCCCCCTTCCCCCCATAGACATGGAAATTGGCCTGAAATGTTACTAGAGCGCTCGTAAATGATGGCTAGTACAAAACCTTAGAAGAGTATATACTGTAAAGGCTTCTAAACTTGAAAAGGAGGTTGGTCAATTACTTGTTCATCCCAGGTTTGGGAGTTAATTTCGCCAGATGGTACTAGTGCAGATTTTAGAAGAGTCAGACAAGGCCATTCAGCCAAAGGTTAGCAAGAAAAGGTCCTATTCAAAAAGTACCAGGATACAAGTTATTCGTCTTGGTGTTTGAGTCAACATCAAAGAAAGCTAATTCTCACAATGCAGAATGTGCAGTTTAAAGTAATTTACATAGAGGACAGAAATTTACAGCACGACATATTGTACAATCATCTACCGTCAACATTAGCTGTAGTTACATATAATTAAAGTGCCGCGGGATGTTAAATGTCAGAAAGGTGGCAGAGGTCAGATCTGGGAAATGTCCTTGTTCAAGAAGATTGCGGCCTGGGAAAGTAATGTGTGTGTAAGAGATAAGGAAAGGTTTTAAACCATCTGCCCATAGTTAGAGTGGGGGGGGGAAAAAACTCCTCATCCTGGGTTGTTGGCATTTTTTTGATGGAAGGAGAAGAGTGAGAGTGTTGTGGGATTTAAAATCTAACCCCCCAGACCCCAGGGTGGCTCCTGGACAAGCTGGCCTGTTGTGTGCTCTGTTGTTAGTGAGTTCATTGATTTGTAGTTAAAATGTGTATTCTTTCACGGTTTGAGTCCTGAGATATGCCTGTGCCGTCAGGGAAGTAAAGCTCCATGGATGTGGGTCTTCAGGTGACGTCGTTTAATTTCCACAGAACATTGCTAGACGTAGAGTCTAGACCTGAGCAACAGAAGCAACCCCAGATCAAAACTCTGCCGCCAGAGGCTTGTACAGTGGACGCTATGCATGATGGGTGCATCGCTTTATACGCTTCCGTTCTTACCCTGACGCTTCCATCACTCTTGGACTCGTCGGACCGCATGACCTTTTCCCATCACTACGAAGACCACCTTCATGCTCCCGAGCAAACCGAAGCCTTATTTTTTTGATTAGTCTCACCATCAATTGGTTTTCTTATGGATGCACAGCGGTTCTGATCTCATTGCGTGTATTGAAATGTGTTTGCTTTTCCTATTAAACATAGCCGTGGTTCGACTAATTATGAATTTCCTTAGATGTTTTCTTTGCGTGATGCAGCCCATTAAATTTGATCCTCTTTTCTTGATTGAAAGAGTAACTTGACTATCAAACCTTGTTAGCCAGACATGGTTATTAAATAATGTATGTTATCTGAGACAAGATGTTATGCTTCCCCGCTAAATATATCCGTAATAACGATCTACAGACTTAAATATTGGTAGCGTAGAAGGGATAACAGTAACTTAATGAAGACACTTTTGTTGGTGATCGCAGACTTGGGAAAACCAGGTGATGATAAATACCCGTCAATACTAATCAATAATTAACTTCAGCAAAAGGTGTAAGGTATTAGAGCAGCCCTAAGCAGCGTATTCCAGGACGACATTTAAAATCAGCGACCCGAGACGTCAAACAGCTGATGTGCGATATTTTTGCATCGACAAGAGGAAGCCATTTGCGTCGGCAATTCCTGGCCGAATGACAAAAGCGAGCGTGTTGAGGTATTTAAAAATGATTCAGCCGCCAGACACCACTGTGGCTCGGGTACAGATTAGCTCGGCGTGTAATGTTTACTTCGTTCTCCACTAGCACGTCGTGAGACAAAGCTGTTTCGGCGAGTCTTAATTCCCAGTTGGGAATTTGATACAACAAATAGTCCGAGTCTCTGTAGCAGTTACCTACAGTAGATATCCGGTTTACACCGTCGCTGGTTCCACATTGGAACGCAGAGGCAAGCAAACTATTTTTGCTACCGTTTGGATATTAATTATTCATTGTTGAGTAGGTGTCCGGGTCATGTTTGTGGCATTGTGGGTGGTGTAAACATAAGTGTATGTGTTTTTCTGTACAAGCTTTTTCCTTCTTGCGAGGCAATACACAGAACAATCTCTCGCTATGATTGTCGAAACAATCTGACGAATCAAAAATACATTAAGAACAGATGGGCTTTTTTTTTTTTTTTAGTACTACTGTTGAGGATCGACTCGCATCCTCGATTCCGTTGATGCTCTCTGACTTTGTCCGGCTCTGTAGGATGTAAATATTGGGAAATATTCAGGGGCCTCATGTACAAAGACTTGCATTGAATTCATACTGAAACATTGCGTACGGACAAAGCTGTAAATGTGCGTACGCAGAAAAAAAATCTGATGTATGAAACACTGCGTACACTGAATCCCACGCATATTCTCTTTGTAC
>JAOTQY010000029.1:11422369-11434613 GCA_026413445.1 Dolichallabes microphthalmus
AATGACAATAAAATCTCTTTTATCTTTGCCTTTTATCATTATCTCAATGCCACAGTGAGTGACCCAAAGAGAGGCACAAAGACCTGATATTATCACTTTAAAAAGAATGCCTCCTGGTAGCTACTAAAGCACCTGTTGGACAGAAACGGTTAAACCGCTTTACTATAAGAGAGACGGAGAGATTGTTTTGTGTTGAATAATGTGTTGCTATTTTAATATAATGTATTGAAAAGGATAACCACCGAACTTGAATAAAGGACAACGACTCCAGACAGTACTGAAGGTACGTTGTGTACCAGGGAGCGATCCGCCATTATCTGAAATTGTGCGGGGTTTTTTTTTTGTTTTTTTGTGCATTTCTGATACAGAGAGCTTGCTCAGGACTTCGAGTAGTCCGGACAGTCTGCGCTCTCGAGCACCGATGATCACCCCCGACCAGGAGACCGGCACCAAACTGTGGCACCTGGTGAAAAACCACGAGCACGCGGACCAGCGCGAAGGAGACCGCAGCAGCAAGATGGTGTCCGAGATTTACCTCACACGCCTTCTGGCAACAAAGGTATTCACACATCGGAAACGTTGTGTTGTATCTATGGTGGAATTAGTGGAATTGGTGGAATGTCCCATTGGTCCATACATGCGTACATACTGTACTGTAGGTGCATGTACAACAGATTGTTTATAATCATTCTATCCATCCAACATCCATCCTTCAGTATCGGTCAAGCCGTTCAATTTGTCCATACACACATTTTGTCCATACATTTCCGTCATCTATCTATCTATCCATTCAACACGATACCCATTTATTCATCCTCCTCATCAACCATTCATATAATCATCTAGCTATCCAACAGACACCAATCTGTCCAACTGTTAACCCAAAACAGAAACCCATCATGTATCCATCCATACATGCTTCCTTTCATATGACCATCAATCTTTCTATCTATTCATCCATTTCCTCATTCGTTCACCATCTATACAACCAAAATTCCATCATTTAATTTATCCATTTGTGCAAATATTCATCCAGCCATCCTTCCATCCATTCAACCATCCAAGCTTCAAATTATCCATCCAGCCATCAATCCATTTCTCTATCCATCCAGCCCACCAAGCATCTATCCAAATCTCCACCAGTTCATTGCTTCCCCCATATCCATCCATTTAATCCATTTAATCCATCTATTCATCGAGACCACCATGGACTTCATCACCATAGCACGTTTGAGCAAGTTCACTCCCGATAACCTAAGTTAACCAGGTTTACTTGTAAGTAAATTTGGCCTAATTTCATCCTGAGCCAATCACAAATCAGCTTCAAGATTAAGAGCATATAACGGGTTATAACTGTGTGCACCGGGCAGCATTATTTATGGTATATACTGTAGGCAGTATTCAGTGCATGATGCTGAACTAAGCTGCATTATATGAGAATAATGCGTCTACCTCAAGGCACTCAGCAGGCGTAACCGAGAAGCCGCACTGAGAGCAACGATAACATCCTCAAAATGTCGGATATCCTGATCAGAAAATGCTGTGCAACTTGAGTGGAAGCATAAAAGTCTAACCCTGTGTGGTGTTCGCTCCATGGTCAGGGCACGCTGCAGAAGTTTGTGGATGATCTGTTCGAGACGGTGTTCAGTACGGCTCACCGCGGCAGCGCCCTCCCTCTGGCCATCAAGTACATGTTCGACTTTCTGGATGAGCAGGCGGACAAGAGACAGATCAGTGACCCAGATGTGCGTCACACCTGGAAGAGCAACTGGTCAGCCACCACACACTCGCACACTTTCAGATACACACAGATGTATTTTAAAGCTCACCTCTGTGCCATGTGGCCACATGTGTATATTCTCTTATGTATATACTGTATAAACGCTTATGTTTTTTCATTCTCTCCCTTAGCTTGCCTTTACGGTTCTGGGTGAACGTGATCAAGAATCCACAGTTTGTCTTTGACATCCATAAGAGCAGCATCACGGATGCGTGTTTGTCGGTGGTGGCCCAGACCTTCATGGACTCGTGCTCAACGTCAGAACACCGTCTAGGAAAAGACTCGCCGTCTAATAAGCTGCTTTACGCTAAAGACATCCCCAATTACAAGAGCTGGGTGGAGAGGTACGAGGCTCCGTGTCGTTTGTGATCCAGACTCTCAATGTGCTCAAATGTTCCCTCTGCTTCATCAACAAACATTTGATTTGCTTTGTTTGATGAGTTCCCAGAGTTACGTTTCTCACCCATCTGCAAAAAGGGTGAATTACGTGATTATATTTTGGCTGGGAACTAAATTTAACGCGATAACAGTTACTTAGAGCCGACTTAGTTCTGTGCAAACTGCAAATCTAAAATAAGCGTTACTACTTGTCGTGTGTTCTGCATCAAAATTTTATCCTCCAGATCACTTCTGACCTATATAGTAATGTGTCTCTTAGTCGTTGTACTGCTTGAGAACGAAGTTTTTTTCCCACATGACGATAATTTTAAATACACGGGGCATTCAAGTCAAACCAGGACTCGTGATGAAATTTCCTGTCTTCAAGCACAGTATGGTGAAGAGGCTCTTCGCCGCAATAAAACATTGTAATGGTGCAAACTTTTTAAAAGAGGCCCTACGTCCGCGAATGATGAACTCGGCCGAGGTCGTCCAGGTCGAGTGGAACGTCCGATCCTTGAAAAGCAACAGATAACCAACTTTCTGACATGCGAAACAGATGCAACCGTACACACAATCAATGGCCAACACCACTTACACGTTACAGGAAAGTTTTTGCCACATTTCCCCGTACAGCCCTGTCATTGCCCATTTCCGCCATTAAAGGGGTTCCTGGGAGGCCAGGGTTTCAGACGTGAAGCAGGCAAGTCCGGTCAAGGCTCAGACATCCTGAGAAAACGTTCTACCTTGATGCTACCCGAGCGCTAGTGAAACGCAGGGATTAGTGCGTTTAGTGTAGAGAAATAAGGAGACATACAGTAACTGTTTCCTGTTATTCTGTGCGAGCAAAAGGTCCCGGTTTGATTTGAACGCATGTTATGCTACTATTTTCAAATCTGTCACATTCTTTTGGGTTTTTTAATAGATAGTCCGAACACAAGGCGAACATCTCAATTGGATTTCAAGTCTGTGTGTTATGATGTTTAACTGGTGGATTTTGATTAATTGTTACTGTAGACGTGATGGTGGAGGAAAAACACTATTAGACAAATGTAATATTAGACATATACAGTATTTTGGATGTTGGACTATATTTGTATAAATCTTCCTCTCTACATTTTACATCTCCTTGGACGATATCAGATACTGGCTGTGAGCGTATCCATGACTTTTTAAAATTTTAACTGTAATTTGTGCATGAAATAAGCAGAAAAGAGGGACATTACAGAGACACTGACACATCTTGTAGTAGAAAATGCTGAAATGATTTTTGCTCGGCCGCCACATACTGTACATCCTTTGATGACCAAACATACCAGTGCTTATTGTTATGGAATGAACGTTGTTCCTTTGTAGACCCGCTCACAATCAGCGGGGGCAATGAGGTTGTGTTTGATTTTGGCATGCTGGCAAATTCTCATTGATTACTTGGGATAAGCAGTTGATTGATCGTGTGTGTGTGTGTGCGCGTGCTTGTGTGTGCATGTTTCCAGGTACTACAGAGACATTAGCAAGATGCCGAGCATCAGCGATCAAGACATGGACGCCTATCTGGTGGAGCAGTCCCGTCTCCATGGCAGCGAGTTCAACACACTGAGCGCGCTCAATGAGCTCTATTTTTACATCAACAAGTACAAAGAGGAGGTGCGTTGAGCTCGCGCTGCTCCCCCAGGATCCATTCACACCCATTTCACACTGATCCCAGACCTGCTTTCTTCCATTTCACTGTTGACGCCTTTAATTCTCTTGGAAATTTTGGATGTTTATTTTCCTTTACACGATTATGAACACTTATAGCAGCTTTTATTCCTGTGTATAAATATAACAGAGTGATTGAGTCATGTGATCTGTGAATGAGAAGGCGTGGTTATAGATACTGTGTGTTTTCTGTTTGCTTTATCTGTCCATCCATACCATCTGTCTTCTCATCCCTCAAAGGGTTTCCGCCATTCATTCATCCATCCAGCCATCTATCTGTCCTTCACTGCTATTTCATATTTCCCCAAAACAAATATTTTAGTCCATTTTTCCAACCGTTCCTTACTGAGCCGATCCATCCCTCCCTTAAACAGTCAGAACATCCAACCCTCTGTCCATCCATCCATCCATCCTTCAGGTTTAGTCCGTCTTTCAGTCAGTTGTTCAGAGTTATCCCATTTATCCGTCCCTCAAATATTTAGGCAGTTTATCCATAAATCCATCCACAGTCAGCTCATCCATCCATCCTTCAAACAGTAAGTTAATACATTCATCCGTCAAATAGTCAGAACATCCTTCCATCTGTCCATCAATCTGTCAATCACTCAAAGTATTAGTTGATTTTTTTCCCCTCTGATACTTGGTTAACCCATCAACACGTTCCTCATCCCCCTGATCCACCCCTTAGTCACCATTCCATCCATCCATCCATCCATCCATCCATCCATCCAGAACACTTTTCTGCACATCACCCTGCTGGCCCGTGGCTATGTATCCTGTAAGGCTTCTTGTGTATTATAGGTTATTAATAGCCGGTGACTTTATAGTTTATTCATGGCGCATGCATTCATTTATCTGTCCACTTATCAGTGCGTCCAACCAGCATTTTATCCATTCATCGATTCCTCCATCTATGAAATATTGAGTTGATACATAATTAATTGGAGATCCTTTAGAAAACCGAAACCAATGTTCAGATAAATCATAGTGTGTTTGCAGTAATTTATATATAAACCAATAGTATAAATTAAAAAAAACACACTCAACACAATCGTTAATGTGGTTAAGGTCAATTTCGAGGGATCCTTTAAAAGGTAAAAAAAAATAAAATAAATAAATAAATACCGTTCTGGCCAAGCAGGTGGGTTATGGTTTATGTTTTTTCGTCCAGATTGCTTAAGGAAAAAAAAATCCATGAATTGCAAATTCCATTTCAGTAAAGTTGGGTCCATTTTGATGTGCATGTCTTATGAGATCATGCTTCATATTCATCCTTCCATCCAGCCTTTTCAAACGGTCCGTGACCAGAAAGCTGACTACAGAATATTGAATTAGAACATGTGTGTGTGTGTGTGTGTGTGTGTGTATGTGTCTATCAGCTAATGGCCTCTCTTTTACTCTCTCATCGTGCAGATCCTGACAGCACTGGACAGAGACGGGTACTGCCGCAAACACAAACTGAGACACAAACTGGAACAAGCCATTAACCTGATGTCTGGCAGCAGCTGATGGAGCAGGAGGAGAGGAAAAGAAGAGGAGGAAAGAAGAAGAAGAAGAGGGAGGGAGGGAATGGATGAAGAGGGAAGGGGGTTGGCTGGAAGGCTCTGAGGAACTGACCGACACTGAAACGTCCATAACTTTGTGATGGGAAGAGGAGAGACTAAACACACTGGACAATCAACACTCAAGCAAACACAGCACACGGACGTCCAATATTTGACTTGTTTCCCCTGGACCAGAACCTGCACAGCCGAACTCCGCCACTGTCCTCTCTGTATTCTCTCTCTGTCTCCGTTTGTCCCACTATCTGTTCATCACAAGAGTTAATTCAGAATTTATCCTAGATTCTCCTGTTTGGGTTCTGTCTTTCTGTTTCTCCCTCTTTATCTCTCTCTCTTTGTCTCATGCAAAGGCAAACTGCCAAAAAAAAAAAGAAAAGAAAAAAAAAAACTTTTGGAATCGGAAAACTGTGGATCACTAAGATACATTCCAATGAGAAAAGGCGACAGGTGCCATTGCCGTGGAAGACACGCTGAATTGTAAAGCCAGTGCCATGAAGGGGGAATTAAGAAGCTGAAAGCAAAACGATGCAATTTGAAACAGTGACATTTGTAAGCTCGGAGAGAGGCCCAACGAGGTCCGAGGGAACATAATTCAGTGACAGCCCAGTTCTTAAAATGTAAGAAAAGTGGGCATGGAATACAGGAATCCAATTCACGTCTCAAACGAAAAAAGTACGAAAATATCGCCATGGACCGACAAAAAGCGCCTTTTCCGTCATTCTTTTCCTCGTCTCTCGGGACTCTGGGGCCAAACGGACCTGAGCAGTGCGAATCAGCATCCCTCAGAGCTTGCCTTTCTGTAACGTCTGGACTTATCCCCGACTCAAGCGTGGCCTCGAGCCGGCCATTTCTGCCCTAATGGGGTTTCTTCTCTTGATATTGTAACCCCAGACCCCTTTTCCACCTACGTACCCCACCCAAACCACCCATCTCCCCACCCAATCCTCGTTTCCTTCACATTACTTTTTGTATTATACCACTGTGTTACTGTGAGGGTTAGAGAGATTTAACTCAGATCTGCGATCCTTCCCTGAAGGGAAAGGGTTTCCGAGTGTTGTACTTTGATAACAGGCATCCTGACGTACAAGATCCGTCCGTCCAAGAGCAATAAGTCGAGTTTAAAACGGAAGCCATGAGCCGAAATTTCAGCGTCCTATTCCGAACCACGAAATTCCCATTGTGCGAGAACCATTTAGCTTTTCCGTTATGTTACCGTTTTTGGAAAATCGAAGGTGTATATATTGTGTAAGCGTACACCAAGCACAACAAGGCAAAACTGTCACACTGATGATCTTTGATTCGTCATATCTGTTTTTGGATTTAGAAAAGCGTTAAAGCTTCAGCTATAGATCACTTTGAGTCTTGGATATTAGTCCTCGCTGTGTTTTTTGTTTTTATTTCACAGCTCCTCCGTTTGCCCCATCGAAACTTCTCGCTAATCCAAACGTTGCGCGTCTGTATCCAGCAAAGGACACGGCCTTAACTCATCCGTCCTCTTTCGTTTTCGTAAGGTACTCTGGGAAGGAGTCGAAACAAAGAAGATAAACAGAAAATATCACCACTTTTTTCTTTCCCCCTTTCTTTCTACATGATGAGTTCTGTCCTTTTTTACCGCTGTATTTATTATGCTTTCTAATTTATTGTGTTATTTATTATTCTCCAACGCAAGAATGTACGATATGCTTTTTGATGTACAGTATTCGTGACCACGCATATCGTTACCTCCGTTTTGCCAACATACACACTTACTTGGTGTCCAAGAAGATTTATGCAGCTTTTCATACAGTTATGTTTATTATGATTGGTACATTTTGAAGGTCAAGAAAAGGTCAAAGTAATCCAAGCAGACTAGAAAGGGGGGGACAAAGACAAAACAAAGCAGAAGTCAGTTGGGGTTTGGAGTGTACAAGGTTGTCCTTGGAAGTAGCCAGACTTATTAATTATGCTTTCAGTTAGACTGTAAATGCACAAGGACATTTGGGTAATAAATCCAGAAACGAACGTGCTTCAATGGCCTTTAGCACAAATGAAAAAAAAAAACATTGCATAAAATCATAAAAATTTCCCGTTTCTGAATCCTTTGTATTGGAGTTATTAATTCCTTAGGAACGTATTGATTTGACATCATTTCAGTGCTCCGTTACACACAACAACCGATCAAAACATTAAACTCGAATGCATTTTCGTCCAGTCTTATTTCCGTCTCGTGATGAAAGGAGTCTGGCCAACGTTTTTTTTTTCCTTTTTTTTTTCGCGAAACTGGGTTAGCTGAAGCGATTCCGAACCACTTTAAAACCTCACGCTGTCGGTTGAGGAGTTCGTACCCGAATTTGGGGCTCATTAGCATTTAAAACGCAGCCGCTGTGATAATTAAGTCATATCCTTTTGATCATTTGTTGTTGTTTTACTTCGTGGGGCGGAAGGAAGAGGAGGAGGAGAAAGCGGGACCCGGCTCGTGTGGAATCTGGGTCTGTTGCAACAGGAGACATGGCGACTATAGCGTGCTCGAGTGAGGAAGGTGCCAGGTCAGCAGAGAAACCACTCAGTAAAATTAAAACCAATCATAAATCTACACCAAAAAAAAAAAAAGAAAGAAAGAAATATATAGAAATGAATATATCTATACATCAAGATCAGTTTGATTGACCACATCTCGAGGTTTACATCCGAATTCCTGAACTGTGAGTAAAAAGCCAAACGTACTGTCGGGAAGGGCCTCCTTCTCCGCATACGCACTGCCTGTACGACTAACGGCCATCAGGGCGATTGATTTTCGGTTTCTGTTTGTTTTTCTCTTCTTTTTTTTTTCCTCGTCTTAATAGAGAGTATCATGTTAAGTACTCCTCTAGCCATACGATCCGATGTCGTCTCTTTTAGTTTTTGCAGCACAGCCGTTCTAACATGCTTCACGTGTGTAATGTGGGGAAGAAAAAAAAAAACAGTAATAATAATAGCGCATACTTTTAAAAGCACCTGTACTCATGAGGAAGAGAGGAGTAAGTGAGGGGGGGAAATGTGTTTTTCTGTAGATTCGCTAGAAGATAAGTGTCTGTTTTTTGATCCATAACTACATTTCAGTCAGTGTTCTAGTTATTAAAGAAAAGGAAAAAAAAAACACATTTTGTCTCAGATGATTTGATTTTAATTTATTTGTCGTTTTTTTTTGGTCCGTTTTTCCCAAATGTTATAATCAATTATATGGTTGAGACTTGTTTACAGTTTCTAAAGATAAAAAGGAGTTTATTAACATTAACAATGTGTCTGGAGAGGAAGTAGCTTTGTGTCTGACTGGCTGATTGACTGAGGAATGAATGACTGCTTTTGCCTAGTCCTTAATTCTATATAAATATATAAATATATTTTGTATAATTATTGGTTTTCAGGATGATTTTCTTTTAAATTATTATTTACGTCTTAATTTTTTCCTTTTTCTTTTTTTTTTTTAAGTCAGTTCACAGGAATTGTAGGAGTCTGTTCAAACGCTGGCTGCAATGAAGTGTTTTGTATATATTTGCACTTTTTTTTACTCGACGCGCAACGGTTTTTGAAAGCTCGGACTCTTGACGACATTCAAACGACAAGCATGGTGTTTCTTTTATTTTCTGTTTTGCTAATTAAAAGATATGTGGATGATGCTGTATATTTCTTGAATGTTTCTTTGTATATGTTGTCATCTGCAAGGACTATTTTCTCTCAACAGATTGATGTTTTCATTCAAATAAAGACAAGTGGCTCAGTAAAAACACGGTGCAGATCATCGGACGCGAGATCAGATCGAAGGACGTGTGCGTCCCAAATGTGTTGTCTGTCAAAGTGCAATGGAAAGCATGTCTGAAGGAAATTTCTTCTTTTTTTTTTTTTTATATATATATAATCCATCATTTCAGGTGAAGTGATTGAAAGACTTGATAGGTAACAATTTATATTAAGTGTTCTTTAACTAGCATAGCTTAATGCAGTATTTAACATTAATAAACAATAAAGTGTAACTAATTTTAATAGTGAAATTTAGGACGCCTAAAAACAAAATGCATCCGCGTAATGCTTAATCAATCTTATTCGAAAAAGGGCTTGAGATTGCTAGAGAGCATAAATATTGGACTTTGGAGCAGATTGACCCTATTCCAGAATGTTGGGTGCATCCGTGTAAGAACCAGTGTAAATATCTTTTTTTTTTTTTTTTCCCCAAATTATTTTATTTATTTATTTATTTTTAAGTTCAGATTTTTTTTTGTTACATGTTTGTTTTAATCATGTTATTCATTATAGTCATGTTTTACAGTATATGATCAGGCAAAAGAAAAACTTCATTTACTACAAATAGGTTGCCTTGTTTATTTAATGGTGTCTTAACTAAAATAATTAGAAAATAATGTCAGTTACAAGAACCATAATGTAAAATTATAAGTACAAAATAATAACTATTAATACATTGAGAGATGGATATTGTTGTATGTTATGGTTTTAAAACGAGAAACGTCATAAATACAGTAAGCATTAGATTAGAAGAACTGCAGGAACAGGACCTCAGGGACTCAAAAATCAAGTGGAAAACAGTAACGGACACCGCTATTATACATATGCAGTCTACAGTATAAATGTAATAAAATCTGACATGGGAAAATTGGCTGAATGTTAATTACAAAGAACAAGAAAAGTCATAATTATGGACTGGAAAGAAACATCTTAAATGGCTCACTTTAATGTGGATAGGAAGCTCGCTATGTGAATCAGAGCTATATATTAACATCCAAACAGTGTATTAAAATTATTATTGTTTTTTTTTTTTAATCAACTGTGGGCGGTTGGACAGCAGCTAGCTTCAGTATTCTCTTTTTCTAAAATTCTGACAAATCAAAGGAGAACATCGAGTGTCGGAAAATTAACCTGGTTCATCAACCTTTCATATCATCACAGAAACAAATATACTGTACATTATTATGAATTTTTTATTTTTTATTTTTTTACAAAAGACAAGATGCAATTCATTGTAAACACGTCAAAACCATTATAGTCGGTGTGCAGAGAGGATGAAGGGGAAAAACTTATAATCGTTGTATGGTTAAAAACATGCTGAGATGGGAGTGACACACTACCTCAGCAAAAAATAAATAATTCAGAAGGGACAGATTTTCGGGCTGCATCAAGCCAATTAATCAACTAAGAAGATTTGAAATAATGGGTTTAAAGTCGCTCTTGTACATTATTAAATGTGGAAGTATAGTCAACTTTGAAGAAGTAATTACATACATCATGAGAGGAGCTGACTTGAATGAAGTTGCATTGTAAAAATCTAACAGGAGAAATCTGAGCTATGTTTAATTGTGAAAGTAGGAGCATTTTCAAACGTATGATGTGATGAGAACTCACAAGATTGGAACTGAACAACTGTGTAACCATAAGAAAACCACTTGTTAGTGAGAATAATCCGTTCTGGGGTTGCTTCTGTTGACCAGGTCTAGGCTCAGGAACACTGAGGCAAAAAAAATAAAACATTCTACTAAATGCCCAGGTTATCACATCTATAGAGATTTTCTTCCCTAATGACATGGACAATGTTCCAGGACTCAGATTGTGAAAGAGTGGCTCTGGGAGGTTGAGAAATAATTTTTACAGATGAACTGGATCAAATTGCACACAGCGTAATTAAAGCTAAAGACATTTAAAAGAAAAACTTTAGTATCAATTAAAAGGCATTCTGGTGGTGGTGTTTTTTTTGTTGGAATTGAAAAAAAAAAAAAAAAGGTTACAATTACCTACTGTAAAAGTATTTATGCCTTACAGTTAATCCAGTTAAAGGACCCTCTGACCTCAAGTGTTGCTGAGACTTTGAGAGGCCCATAAGTATCTTTTGAAAGCCTGCAGTGATGAAACGTGAGGAGCGGCGATGAACACTCAACACTTTTCTCCAGGGAGCATTCAGTCGTACTGTGACTTCTACACCCTGCGAACGCTCCTTTTCAATCTTCTTCTCTAAAAGCACCCACCCATTACCAACTTTATTCATTACTACAGTAACACTGCTCAGACTGAGTGGTCACTGGGGATCAACTTGACTGTCCGAATAAAGTAACCCAAATTAAGCCTAAAAGTTGCTCCTAGTGACAAAATCCTAAGAAAATTCTTAGAATTATGACATTTCCCCTTAAATTTAGGATTAAATCTTAGTAAAGATAAAAATGATTCACGAAACATCTTAGCCCCAAAAACAGCTCCTAAAGTAAGATTTGCTAAGAGTAGAGATGAGGACTTTTAAGATGCTTAAGAGTTTCTATAGCAGAGGACAAAATGGTGGAAAGAAGAAATATTCTCCAAACACTGAACGTAAAGCTAAAAGTAAACACTGCTCTTCTGTCCAAATTGGTTTTCTTCTTGTTTTACTTCCTTCAATCTCTGCTGGATTGTTGGCTACATACCATCCAAAAGTGCAACTTAAACAGACTGTCAATCATGTACTGTAAATTGGTAAAAGCTGAGCCATTTGACTCCCATCAATCTAAAATGGATTACAAGTACTAAAGTCAGTACGGTAAATAAATATAGTAACTACTCTGTGGAAACTGGTTGCTTCAAAAGTAGACACATTTTCAACAGTTGTCTGTTTTAATTAACTTTAAGATATTTAGCCTGTAACAGAAAGTTTGCATAAAGTAGCCTGCATCTACGATTATACAATTTCTTTATTTACAAACATTTACGGCGGCACGGTGGTGTAGTGGTTAGCACTGTCGCCTTGCACCGCCAGGGTCCGATTCCCGTCTCTGTGTGCATGGAGTTTGCATGTCCTCCCCGTGCTTGGTGGGTTTCCTCCGGGTACTCCGGTTTC
>JAOTQY010000029.1:11521973-11544431 GCA_026413445.1 Dolichallabes microphthalmus
TCGAGGGGGTAAAATTATATATATATATATATATATATATATATGGTGTGGTCGTTATTGTGAGTCATGCTTGGACAGTTTATCATTAACATTAATTGAAGATAGAGATGTTGGCTGAGGAAAGACGTGAAGAAATGATTTTCCTCTAGTGGAATAAAATCAGGCAAGGAAATGTGTTCTCTTGAACTGGCTGAACGAAGTGACAGAGTGACAGGACGTGTTGCTGAAGGAGCCGACTGTGGCAGCTTGGCTGTGATCAGGTTTCAGAGGAACATCTGTCCAAGGTTGTGCATGATAACGGTGATATCCAGTGATCATTCAGTTGTCCCTGCACTCTGGAGGAGAAAAGGGCACTTCTTCCCCAAATGGCTACAGTGCTGTGAAAAAGTATTTGCTCCCTTCTGGATTTTTTTTTCTTTTCTTCATATTTCATAATTTCCGTTGATTTTTGTTAATCATCAAACTAATTCTAATAATTACCCAAAGATAATCGAAGTAAGCACAAAATGCAGTTTTTAAATGATGATTTCATTTATTAAGGGGAAAAAAAGCCACCCAAACCTGCCCTGCCCTGTGTGAAAAAGTAATTACCCCCTAAACCTAATAACTGGTTGTGCCATCCTTGGCAGCAACAACTGCAATCACGCATCCTCAATAACAACGAGTCTTAAACAATGAGCCGCTGTGGAGGAATTTTGGCCCACTCTTCTACGCAGAATTCCTTTAATTCAGACACACTGAAGGGTTTTCAAGCATTTTTTTAAGCCATTTAGAAGTGGACTTGCTGGTACATTTCGGATCATTGTCCTTCTGCATAACCCAAGTGCGCTTGAGCTCACGAAATCCTTCAGGATTTTCCGGTAGAGCGCAGAATTCATGTTTCCATTAATTATGGCAAGTCGTCCAGAATTTACAAAGCAGTCCCTGACCATCACATAACCATCACCCTGGCTTGACTGTTGGTATGATGTTCTTTTTATGAAATGCTGCGAGCACGGCAGATATAATAGGACGCACACCTTACAACTTTTGTCTCATCAGTCCATAGAACATTTGTTCAGAAGTCTTGGTATAATCAAGATTGTTTTGAAGAATGTGAGACAAGCCGTTTTTTTTTTGTGTGGTTTTTTTGGGCAGCAGTGGCTTTTGCCTTAGAACCCATGGATGCCATTTTTGCCCGCAGTTTCTTAACTGAGGCAAGTGAGATCTGCAGTTCTTTAGATGACATTCTGGGTTCTTTTATGAGCTCCTGGACGAGTCGTCGTCGTACTCTTGGAGTAATTTTGGTAGGCCACTCCTGAGAAGGTTCACCACTGTTCTTTGTGAATAACGGCTCTCACCGTGGTTCGCTGGAGTCCCAACACCTTAGTAATGGTTTTGTAATCCTTCCCAGACTGATACATGTGAATTACTCATCTCACCTGTAGCGTGATTCACTTTGTCAGACAGTTGTTTAAGTGGTATCCAGATTCAACATGTCTGGTAGTAATCAGGTCTGGGTGTGGCAAGTGAAACTCAGCACAGTTTTCCAAAAACTATAGTTAATCACAGTTCATTCATCTTTTTTTAATTGCTTTTTCCACACAGGACCAGGCAGGCTTGGATAGCGTTCCCTTAATAAATCAAATCATTGCATTTTATTTTCTGGTTATATTTGTGTAATATAATTGTTGACATCATCAAACAAATAAGTGCGACAGATACTTAAAATTTTTTTTTAAATAAATAAAAATTCACAGCACTAGCATACATTTCCTAAAGACCGAGTAAAAGAAGTGCAAAATATGGGAGGAAGGGGAAAAAAAAAAAAAAAAAAAAGTTTTGAGAACAATACTGAGAATCCAATTTTAATGCTCGAGATAAAAACATTACTTATTTAAAACCCCACAGTGTGAAATTTATACAGACCCAGAAAGTGCAAAACTCCATTAAATAACCAGGAATAATCAGACAACTTCTCCACAGTAGACGAGAGATAGATGGCAGCATTAATATCACGGGGTAATTTATCAGGGTCATTATTAGACCGTACATTAGAGTTGTTGCGCCGAGTAGCAAAATACTCATTCTTCGTTAACATCAACAGAAACTTCTAATTTAGAGCAGCAAGGAGCGCCTTGTTTTCAGCGCCGATTGCAGCGAGTTTGGCTCGAGCAGATTGTTTCTTGGCTTCACTCGATGGTCTATTACACTTGGGGAAACACTAGCAGCACTGTCACCGTTACAACTTCCTTTCTCACATAAGCACTGTTCATATAAAGGGCTTTTTCATTCGAGTCCTACGTCAGTGCTTTTGGTTTTTCCTGAGTTGGCAGCTGAGCGTCTGTGAGCGAACAGGCATACACAGTGATGTCATTTTAACTAATGAAGCCCTGAGCTTAAGGGCAGAACGATCAATTGTAAAATCAGATTTTGTGAAAAAGTTCAACTCGATCCAGGAACAATCTCCCTATAGACCAAGCCCAGACACGATGTTAAGAGCCATTTCAATCCTTCGTAAGCTCTAGGCAAGTCAATATGACTAGACCTGAAGGAACGGGTTCTCAAAATACTTCAGACTATCAAACTGACTCTTCAGCATCTGTTAAAAAGATATTACCTTTGACGGTTATAAAAGATTAAGTATACATATAAAAATAATACATACAGTGTGCATTATATACCGTTGTAAACCTGGAGGCTCATTCCACGAAGAAGAATCATACCTTCCCGGATTCCCAAGTGGTGCAGACGCCACGAGGAGTCCAAGACAGATTGACATGCTGTTTGTATAGAGGCACGTAAACCAATCAAAAAAAAAAAAAAAAAAAAAAAAGCATGTGTACAAATCCAAAGAACAACATTTCAGACACTGCATCTACAAACCATTTTAGGGTACGAGATAAACCATGCACGTTTCATTTTCAGCCAAAACAATCAAGTTAAAAAACAATTTTCGGAGAAAATCTATAACAGACAGGCAGTTCCAGTTCATTCTGCATGTTTTTGAACTCAATCCTCCGATTCACATTAAGAACCTGATGTTTTGCAGAGTCGGTCAAGTTGGCCAGAAGTACACGCACACACTGCCCATTCCACGCTCGATACACAATGAATCTCAAAAGGCACTGCCAATTGTGTCGATTCAACACAACCAGGGCTCACATTTGCACCATATTAAGAAAAAACAAAGACAAAAAGAACAAATTATTCTTAACGATGTCTTTAATAGATGCACTTCATCAACTTTGGTGGAAGCACAGTCCCAAACACATGAACTGGTCATACAGATGAAAGTGAGGCATGCTGGGAAATCAGTACACCACAATCTAACCATATGCTACTAAATCAGCCAGAGCATGGTTAACCTACTACTGCTACATTTTGCAAACTTAAAAGCAGAAGCAGAAAAACAAAAGGACTGGAATTAAACCGGTTTGAGTTGTACATCCATTTATTCATTGACTAATTTACAGACATTGACGATTCATTTCATCAAATAACACAACGCAATTAAAATCCACAAGTGTCACCATAGAAACCGGCTACCGCAAGAGTGACGACAACCAGCATCAAATATAACCTCGGGTCTTTAAGCATACAGAGACGTTGAGTGCCTGGTACAGTGGAGGTTAATGTTTCACCCGCTGCCATTCTTAGAAGAAACTGAACTGTGATCTGGTGGCCATGGAGGAGATTAAATTCCTCGTTATCCCACATGCAGTGAAACAGTCCATGAGGACAGAGCTATGGACTATTTACCTTTAGACCCCATAATCCTTTATGATTTCCCCCTGGCTCAACTTCGAGAGTGGCATCATGATTTGCTAGGAGACTAATGGAGTTAATGCGAAGGTGTTTCTAACCAGTTTGGGTGGGAAAGACTTACGTTAAGTCCTTGAACCCTTCGCATAATCTCTCGTCCACACACAAGCTGAGCGGACACCGTGCTATGCTGGTTTTTTAATTTTTTTATTTTTATAGCATTGGCTTTGACATCATTCAGAGTCAACCAACCAAACAGCAGCTATTGGTTTGTGACAAGTCGGTAAGTGAAACAGAGAGACGGTATGGGGACGACTGTAAACATTCTGTCTCCAGTATATCACAAACCTATAGCGGTTCAATGATGTTGGGGGAAAACTCTGACAGACCATGTGGCGATGTTTGGAAATGCCACCTGAGCTGCCTGAGTCACTGCTTCACAGACAGCAACCTAAACCAGTATGGACTGGAACAAACTAGTCCACTGTGCGTTTCTGTGAGGGAGCTGCAACTACAGCAGAGGTGATTATTTTCCTACAAAAAGAGAAACAAAAGAGGGGGGGGGGGCGGGGGATAGAGGAACATACAGTGGAGCAATATGTGAAAGTAAACTAAAAGTTTTTAGTGCTTAGTGAAAGTGTATAGTGTAGCGACACCTAAACCAAACACCAAAAAGCCACATAGGCACCGGGGTTTAGTTACAACACCACAAGCACTCACCGAACTGAATCTCCTTTTAAGGCAAAAATATCTACAAGAGAAAACCTTAAAACAATTTCACATAACTGGAAAGGATTTCTCGCCAAACAGTTATATAATTATACCATTTTACCATCTGAACTTGATCATCCCCATCATAATCCACAAATATTTAGTCCTAGTAAAATATTAAACATTATGAGAAACAGTTCTAACCCCCTCCACCTCCCTGTTCCCCATTTAACCACACACTCACAAAAATCTAAAAATTTAACAAGAACAAAAGGAGGGGGGGAAAAAAAGGAAAAAAAAGGATACATTCTGAAGAAAGACAGCTGTAACTGTTGTACATAGTAAAAAAAAATAATAATAATAAATCTTGGGGAGAACAAAAAAAAAAAGACAACAGGACACAATGAACGAAGCGTAATTAGACGCAAAGCATACAGGACTAGATCGCTCCTAAATCCTGTACAGTACAATCCAGCAACAGGAAGTGATGCGTGGACCTGGCTTCAGGGAGGAAGAGGTGAGGCAGACAGGTGCGTGGCGCCAGTTCCATCAGTCAGACTTCTTATCGTGCTGAGCGTCAAACGATGCCTGGGAAAAAAAAATAATAAATAATAATAAATTAAAAAAAATAATAAAAAAAATCACAATAAGATAAATAAAAATAAACGGTGTGAGAAAAGGGTTCGAGATAAACTAGTCATCTTCAGTAACGTCGTAGGAGAGTGAAAGATTCAATTTAACTAAATTTTATTTATACAGTGCTTTTAATGAACGGTCAGTGTTGCAAAGCAGCTTTAAAGGATTAAAATTTAGTTATGAGTACGTGAGAAAATATGCACAAATCAAAATGATCCTGTTCCTGATGAGCGAGACGAGATGACGGCAAGGGGAAAAAAAGGAAGAAAAAAAAACTGTCAATAGGAAGAAACCTTGAGATGAACCATCCTCGTCTGGGTGATCGATCTCAGACAGCAGGGATTGATTTGCACTCGTACTGTGTTACGTCGCTGGAATTTTAATACAACCGTAGAGGTGTTAAAGTTAATATGGAGGAGTCTAGGCTTTATTATAGGAGGCTTCATATTTTCAAAAATATGGAAAAACAATACTCAATACTAAATATTATTATAAGCTAAACTCACCTGAACATCCCCCGAATTATGTAGCATCACAACTTCATTTATACAGAACAAACACCAAATGAACTTTGAATAGGAAATCCACTTATAGTGAAACACACCGATAGTGATTGTTGTGTGTATTCCTGCTGCCTATATCGTGTTTGAGGTCAAGGAGCACTGTTAACTGTACAGAGGCACTACATCACAGCTTAGAATAATTTAACATCTTATAATTCCTCACCAAATCAATATTTGGGGAAAGCCATGGCAAACCAGTAAGGTCAAAGCTTTGACACATTCCCGTTTTTTGTTTGTTTGTTGCAGCCAGTGGGTAGAGCGGAGGTAGTAACCGAGGTCTCCCAGACAGCAGATGAGAAGAATACCATTGCAGATGAGAGCCACTGATGCCCACACACATCCTACTAAGAATACAATGTTTAATGAGTCATGTTTGATTTCTTCTTTCATAATTCGCTGTTAATGTTGCAACTGAATTAAAAGGAAGTCAAGCTACAAAGTGAGGGGAAAATATATTTTTTTATAAGTAATATATATTAATATTTATCTCCACCATAACAGCAAACTGCGTAGTCAGTGTCAAACTAATTTGCCTGTAAGAGGTATTAAGCAACAAATACAATTATATATATAGCTACTTTCTTTCAGGGTTTTCAGGAAGAAATTCCAATGTTTTCTATGTTTGGTTTCTAGTAGGAGGTTGTAAATTCCTAATTAGAAGCTATAAGAGTAACACCCTCATTATTTAAAGTTTCAATTACGGACTGAAAACTGAAACCCAAGGCAGACATTCAGGCACTGCTCATTTAAAAACACCCCTAAGGAAGGAAGCACAAAAGCCTCTGGGCAGATTGTTGGTCAGACTCTGAGGTCTGTTTTTCGTGCAGGTCTACGCAGAACTACAGAACCGACACTCCTATGGCTCCAGGATAGCAAACGTAGAGCCAATTCCGTGTGCGCATTCTTTAAGTAGCATGAACACCGACACTTTCTTGGCCAGAAACTCAGCACATCACAATTCCATAGAAAATTCTGGAAGGGCAGGTGAAACACTGAAACAAACCCCGTGAACTCTAGCTGAATCAGGACAGAGTCAGTACGAGAGAGTTACAAAAACCGACGGGAAAATAAACGCTGGTGAAATCTTCACCAGAAAGAAGGTCTGGAGCCCAGATGGAACAACCTCTTTAAAAAAATAAATAAATAAATAAATTTAAAAAAATCCATCAAGCTTAGGCGTCCCACAAGGTATTCTTCTGACAAGACGCAAAACCACTTACATAAAGAAAATTGTAATCATGTTAAAAAAAAAAAATTTAAAAAAAAGCAGGAATTTATTAAGGTGTGTGACAGGTTTGTGGTTTGCAAAATAAAACTTCCACAAGAAGTTTCTCTCCCTTAATCACATGTCTGTTATTTCTCCAGCAACTCAGCTAGTATAATTCACAATTATGGTGTCGGTATTTAAGATTTTATAACCCCACAGTGTGGCAGATGGGGAAGATGGGGCGGAAAGAAGCAAAAAAAAAAAGCATTTAACAGCTTCACTATTTACACACATTCTTTAGAGAAAACAGAAAAGCAACATGTACCATAAAGTTAGTCATTAGTATGTGTTGCAGATAAACCGAGCTCAAGGAAAAGCCAAGTAATAAATACAAGGTTTTAGAAGGCGCGCTCTCGTCCACCACATGTGTTTGATATATGGATCGCTAGTCATTACCGGATACGGCTCCCGTCAGGGATCAAGGCCAGTTTATGCAACAATGACGGCCTTCATGAGACGGCTCCAAAACAGCGGCGCTGACTAACGGCGGTAAACCAACATGTATATGTTCCGTGCAAAATATTTACTCTTCTCTTCGTGCGTTTAAATAAATGATGAATAGAAAAAGCCTAATTTAGACAATATTCTGTTTACTGCAAACGTCAACAATTATGTTTGTATCTGTTGTTTGTAGTTTTATTCCATAGTTTTAGCACTAATGTAACAAAATCTGTTCTTTAAACAACTAGTTCTTTACTGAGGTCATACAGAGGTGCTGATGTGGTTTAGGACACAGGTTTGGCTTGGGGCTTAAACAAGCCAATTAGATTTTTTTTTTCCTCCACTATTTTGGGGATCTCTCTCTCTTCCAGGGGAGGACCAAGGGGAAGAATTTGGAAAAGGTTGAGTACACTGAAAAGTATTTTAGAAAATGGAGAAAAGCATAGAAAGAAGGATTTCGACTGATCGTAAGATAAGGGAGATCAAGATCAGCAGGTGGCGGTAATGCCCTTACTGGATGCCAACCGATGTAAAACAAGAAAGAACAAATGAACAACTTGGTCGAATGCACGATGAAGGAGTTATCTTGAGGATAATTTTAGCTAAAGCATCAACACGTACACCTTGGGGATGCCATGAGACACGTGTTAACTTGTTAAACAGTAAAATATGGAACCTTTAATACAATTTATAAACATGTAACTGCACGTAATAAAAAAAATAATAAAATCAGAAATCGTATGATCATTCAAAACCAATAAGGTAAAATTTTTTTATTAAACTAGTGCAAGCTGGCTCAAATTACAAGGTGGAACTGTAGAGATAATAGAAATATTTATTAGAAAATTGTAGAAATATAATTATATTCTATGCAAAACTGGTTATTTTGCTAAATTGTTTACATGAAAATTACATTTCGAAACTTATTGCGTAGAGCAAACCTTGTAAAACGGGTCTTGTCGGATTTTACTTTATTTCAGTGGGAAAAATTGTGCAATTTTCCTCTCAATAAAACCCCACATATTCACATAATTTTGCTCACCTCATGAAGTAAAAAAAAAAAACAATAATTAAAAAAAAAAAAAAAACGAGCCTGACTGCTTGAAGCACAAAGCACTGCACAGTCTATACGATGTTTGTGTTCCAACTCCCCGTGTAATTTCGAACAATCCTGTCTCGTCCAGGGTCACGATTACTCAAGTGTGAAACACTGTTGCAGCGGCTAGTTTCTTTCTTTCTTTTTTTTTTTTTTTAAATTCGGCGCTCGCCGCGCTGTGCCTTTGAGGAGTCCAAGTAGTATCCGGAGGGCTGAGTGAACTGGTGCGTGAACAATAATTGCCGTGTGGGTTTAACCTTCAAGAAGTGTATTTACAGGGACAATTACTTGCATGTTATGTTACACATGTATAGAGGCCTTGGGTTAGCTTTTATTTTTACTTCTACAATATTCCACAAGCTGATTACCCAGAAAACACTCGTAACTCCTAGACAGACCAGTATATGTATCTAAACACTGATGCTTGAGTGCATAACCAAAAATATGCAGCACCTGATGACACTTATGAACCTCTGCTCTATGCTGCATTCCCTTAGCTCTATCCATCAAAGACATGCATTAAGGCTCTTCTCGGTCCTGGCACTCATGTGATGGAATGAACATCCTCTGGCTGTTTGAACAGATGAATCTCTGACCTAAATAGCCTGCCTATGAACATTCATAATTAATGCAAGCTACTAAGAGGTTCCCAATATTTATTCTAAACTTAAATTCTAAGGTGGTGCTAATATTTTTCGGCCTTTGCATGGTGGTTACCCAGAACGCTGCTCGACTAGCTGCTTGATAGCAATGTGGGATTTAACCCTTGCTTCATCTGAAAGCAGAGATAAAGTCATTTAATCCGCTTGGCTCTCTCACTTTCTCGTCGAGTACATCCAGCTCAAACAGATCGGTTTTCAAAAGCTTTCATGCTGATACCACGGCAAACATCTCGCCGGTCATCTCACATCTCAAGCAGTCTCTCTCTCTCCCTCTCTGCCGTAACTCCATGCACTTCGCTCTGGATTCCAGAGTCCGGCATTGGCATCAACATCTCCACTAATTCTATGTCTGCAAGAATACGCTGAGTGATGTTTCAGGGCGAGGATTTCCTGTAAGCACTTAAGTGACTCAGCAGAGTATTCAAACTCCTAATGCTTTCTTTTTTATAATAGCCTTCATGCCACCTCCTCTTCACCAGGGATAAGGATTTACACTAAGAGCAGACTCTCTTCTATCGGAGATGAAAGCACAGGAATTACAGGATGTTTAGGTAAAACAGAAGGAGATTGAGTTTGGACATAAAGAAGTTTACTATGTGGTGTCAAAGACTGTCCACAGTCTCAAAGGTAATCAATTCTAATATACAAAATAAATTAATGGGAATTTATACAATCAGTGCAGCTTCCGGATTCTTTCGCCAATTCTTTCCAGTTTCTACTTTTTTTCTTTACATTTACATTTTTCTGGCCATGAAATTAGCTCAACCTCCAGTCCGGGAACAGACTTGCTTAACTCGTTAAAAGACAACCCATGAAGCTTGACTAGCAGGAAGAGCAAGAATTGTGAACGGCTAGGAGTTTACACAGAGCGATACCGTTATCAGCGAGCGAGACCATATGTTCTTATCTTAATCATCTTCGGCTACATGACTGTTCATTCAACAGCCGTAGATGATAGTGGAGAAATAAATTAAATCAATAAAAGCAAGCAAGGACGTAGGGTTTAATTTGTCTTTTGCTTATCAAAAGACAAATCTTTACCTGTAAATTACCTCAGTAGAGCCTCATGTAATCGGACAGGAAAATTCAAAAGGTGTATTCAGGACCAGATCCCGTGGATGCAGAACCCCACCAACACCCACCCACACTAGACTGACAGTCGCCCAGGTATACATTTAAAAAATACTACTAATAATAATCTGTCTGGCAGAACGACGCCATCCACAATGGATTTAACCAGGAGCGGACTGTTTATTCTCCTACAGTAAAAGCGATGTACTGAGACGTAGTAAATGCAATGGATGGCAACTACCATAAAAAGAATCACAGTCTCACATCCTCTAATGGGCTCCCTCTTAAAAAAAAAAAAAAAAAACCCTCAGGAAGATTAAAACTCTTAAAACTCAAGTCGCTCAGATTCGTGCTGCAGCACAGCATTGGTCAAAGACAAATGTATAAATAATAATAAATGCTTAAACAGGAGTTCTGCCAGCGTGGGAGAGGCTTCAAGCATCAAACTGTGCATTTGGGTTTCCTGATGTCATGTAGAATCTAAGTTATTATTACTTGTAAATTCAGTTCATCATATTGCCTAGGTTGTGCTAAAAAAATTACAATAATAAATAAAAAACACAACAACAACAAGATGTATTGTGTAATCCCTACTTGTAACAGTAATGCCTATTCCATTTATTTATTTATTTATTTTCTTAAAGAGCTACCTGCTCTGACAAACAGTGACATCTTTGTACACTAAAAAGTATTTAGTTCTTATTTTATTTACTTTGTCCTACTCAGATACGGGTAGATGGAGGGGAGGATTAGTATGTTGGATCACTGAAATGTAAAGTCAAAATATTGTGTTAAACGTCACATGTTTTTGTTGTTTGTGCTGGCAGGTAGTGCCGGACCGTTCTAGCTGGCTACCACCGCAAGTATATTTCAGACTTGTGGGAAACACTGGGACGTCTGAAAAGTCTGACGGGTAGCCCTCGAGCGTCGGTGGAGTTCGCTCCAATAGCTGCTTTTCTAAGCTCAAACGTAGCACGCTGCGTCACTGTACTAAGCTGTGAAGAGATTTTAGTTGTTTTTTTTTTAAGCAACGTGTCAAAAACTGGACACCGTCTTGTAGTTAATTGTTCAAAACTCTATATTCCTCTATAAACATGTTCTGCTTCGAACAGTGCGTCTCCTTGTTGTTTGGCATTACTGTAACCGAATAACGTCATTCCAGTAAAGCTTACCGAAATTAAACAAACAGTTTGTTTGTGTTGTTGCGTGCAGGTGTGTACCTGTAATTTGCTGTGCTCCTCCAGCAGGCGATCATACTCGACTGTCAGATTCTCCGCCTGCTTTTTCATCGCCTTCACATCACCGTCTGACTTCTGTAGAGCTGCACGGGAACAAACACAGAAAAACAAACAAGTCAAAAAAAGGAACTGTGTATTTTTATCTAATTAACACTCAACCACCTACACACACACACAGAGAGAGAGAGAGAGAGACGGAGAGTCTACATAACATCAAGTCCTCACACACAGTTTCTAGACCACAAACACGCACGTACACACGACAAGGGATTTCAAAATCGACTGGAATTGGTGTTCCAGTCTACGTTAACAAACTTAATGAGGAAATTTAGGAACTGGAAGGACTCCCAAGGGCGGGGGCAAATTTTGTAGCCAGGACGTGGAGAAAAACATGAAGAACACGGCATCGGTCAGTGGCAGTGAGGTTTAATGCTTGTGTGTGGGGGAGATGAAATCAACACTGTATTTGCTATTTGCCGTGTTTGCTCATCTCAACAGGGTCACACTGACCTGGCCTAAAAGATAAAAGAGTCACTTAAGAGGTTCTCTCAGGTTACCTCCAAACTCCTAACGGGGCTGGTGAAATAATTACAAGCAGGAGCAACATCCTGACACAGTCAGAGTGGTGTTTGCTTGAATAGGCCTTCCTGAAAAATTGTGAAAACTGAACATCCATGAGCTATTCACATCGTTTGAAAGGAATCTGAATAGATGCTGCAAATGGGGCGTCATTAATTCTCTACAAAAGGCTGAATGTTTGTGCTAACTGAAGTGATAAGCCGGCATCAGCACCGTGAACAATGCAGTTAAATTCGAACACATCAAGGACAAGAGCAAGATTATATTCACCCATGATAAAAACAGCCTGCATACAAAGCAGAGCACAAAGCGTTATTATTATTAAAAACCCTGACAAAATGTTAAATTCAAACTACTCCCACTCATTTACCTTCTGTACCACTTACACAGTGTCACTGGAGCCTATCCCAGAAGTCTTTGGGCACAAGGATAGGTACCCTTGACCCTGGAGGTGCGAGGCCACATTGCGCCTTTCATTGTTCCTCACTAAACTAGAAACTCGGATCAAAAATAAAACAAAATGCAAACGTTCAAACGTAGTATTTTTGTGAATTATTTTAGTTTAGTTTATAATTACATTCGACCCCCGAATTTGGCAGGGGTTATTTTCCTCAAGCACCCGCCAGCGGTGATGGGGGCGGGGGGTGGGGGTAAAGTGAACGTGGTCCAAAAACGCCTATAGTAGATAGTAGTTAATTATGGTTTAATCCCCTAAATATGCCCCCAAATATGCTCCTTAACCACTTTAATTTCATTTCAAACTCAACTTAATATATTACCCTTAAAAAATAAACCCATAACCTGCTGCTGTCTTCCGCAGTGCTAGCATGTAAAATACAGCATGCTCTGTCTTTTCTTTGGCATAAAGTACTGTAGGGTAAATATAGTAATAATTTACCGTCCCAAGCTGTGTTTTTCCTCTACAGTCGCTTTGTGTTCTTTCTACAGTACAAATTTTTTTTTATACATTATATTTTATATGGAAATTTATCTGAATTTATATTAATGTGTGTCACAAAATTAGTAAATTATATTATTCTCAATAGTTTGGCATTAAAACGCATACAAATTATTACATATTAGTAATTATTACATCTTACATATTAGTTCTTTCGTCTATCAATATGTGCATCGCATAGCTCCACTCCCTCACCCACAGGACGATTGTTCTTAAATACTCATTTATACACGTTTTTACATTTGACGTGGTTATATAGTGCCGTTCCGCTAAACTATTCAAACTTTTACTGGCAGCAGCACATCATGATGTGCGGTAGGAGCAAATTATTTTTTTGCAAAAAATCGAAAATGACTAAGGCTTACATAATATATATTCCTAAGCAACAATTCTGTGCATGGAAACCAGAAGATATAATGAGTAGTTTTGTTGGATGTCAGCAGTTTTGACATTTGTCCTTGCTGAGTGTATATCACCAGGCTTCATTAAATACCACTGCATCACACCTCTCTTCATTACTCTGAGGGTGTGTGTGTTTCATCATTCTTTCCGCTCAGGCCCTCAGGGTGTAGAAGCTCCCCAGCAAGCGGACTTGTACCTTTCTTGTTGGCTTCAAGCTCATCCTTCAGCCGTCTGACCTCCTCCTTCAGGGTCTTGCTCTCCTCCTCTGCGCTGCCCTTAGCCTTGGCTCCCGCCTCTGGGATCTCCACTCCTGCATCCCTCAATTGCTGTACATAAATACACAGAGCTCAGTAGGGTGCGCTTCATCAATGCAATTCCCAAATGAAAGCTTCATTAAATCAGCGTATCATAATGCTCGTTTCTTTTTTTTTCTTTCTTTCTAATAGCTGGTGAAAGGGGACTGTAGTTCGAAATATCCTACTGAAAACCATCCTGTTATGGAGACCAGAACTTTGTTTAAAATCACTTCAGGACAGAACAAGGCTGTGGTGTGTCGTACACTCAGGGTAAGACTGGGAGTGTTGTATCAGGTCGGTTTTGATGCTTTGAGAAGATAAAAGCCCATAAAAACAGTCCACAGGGGGAAAAAAAAAAAAAGAGCAGAAAATGGCACGCTTTAATGTCACAGCCAGTAAAGGCTTCTTGATCACCCACGCCTTCAAAAGTAGGAAAGGAATAACGGTCTACAGTACTGGAAACAAGTCGCTGATACAAGCAGCCAAAAATACAATAGTCCGATGCCTGCGGGATGAATCGTTATTGCAATTAAAACTTTTAAATAATCGTTCCTTTTCACGCATCTTGTTCAATTTGTCAAAAGGAGTTTAAGAACCACGTTAAATTTAGCCGAAAAAGAAACTCAAGGTGACTGAGCACAGACGAGTACCGGATAGTACATAAACAAAGTAAAGGCTTGCCTGTAGCCTCAGATTGCAGTTCCTAAGCTTTTCTGCTCGTGATTGTGACGCATGCGTGTTTATGAGATGCTTTTCTGCTCACCACGGTTGTACAGCATTTTATCAAATTACAGTAGCCTACACAGCTCCTGCCAGCTCAAGCCAGTTTGTCCGTTCTCCTTTGACCTCCCTCAACGATGTTTGCACAGAATGGTACGAAAACTTAACATTAGAGACTGCGTTGTATAAATAATTCTACCCTAGATGCAAAACCGCTACAGCTGAACCTTGAATTGAGAGTCATTTTAAAATACAATTTTAACTCGATAAACGAGCGAGGTCTTGGAAAACGACACCGTGTCTGCAGAGTGTCACGTGATCAAAACTGAGCCAATGGTTCTTCTCTCTCACATGCGCGCTGCGGGATTATGGGTAATCGTATCCCATGCTCAGTCTCAGTGTGTGTGCGCGCGTGTCACTCATAGTTAACATCTATGCACGCATTAGTAAATTATGCTCAAAATCCAAGGTTTAACTGTATTTAGATCTGAAGGTTTTCCAAATCAAGGCATATTAATTGTTAATGATTATATAAAATATAATAAAAAAAATTTTTTTTCTAATATTGTGTGTGTGAGATATTGTGTGTATAAAAAAAAACATGTATTTATTTATTTAATTCACAAACATACATATAGAACACACACACACACACGGCCATTAACATTCAATAAACTATTTTTAATTGACTGAAAATTATGACCATTGCCTTATCCTCTGATCACCTGAGAGAAAAAAACAAAAAGCAAAACAGTGTTGGAGAATTATAGCCGGAGCACCTGACAACAGTACCTCATGTCATATGCTTGTGTGCGTGTGAAAGATCACGTTATCAGTTACAGATTTATAGGCTGAACAACAAGTCGCTGATCTCAAAACAGCACGTCCACATCTTATTTATGGTTCACTGTGGTGCTTCCGACAGGCATGGAATCAAACACCAGCGAGGTGAACTTTGACTGCATGGGATGAGACATTAATTATTTGATGCTGAGAATTATTGAGATTCAGCAGCGTTCACTGAGGGCATGGCACAAGGAGGACGAGCTCACCACAGTCATCTCAGGAACGATCCATTTTTGCCCAAATATGCAACTCTTTTCAGAATTCTCGGTAGAAATAACTTCGCCGTGAGGAAGCGATTGAGGTTTATTGCACAAACCTTGCACAAGAATGCACGGTCACTAAAGTTCATCGAGGGAAAGCAGTTATCTTATTCTTTGCTTATCGAAAGACCTTGACTGAAGCATCTGGTTTATGCTTGTTCGCTCTACTCCTCGTAACAATATATAAAATGATATATATTTTATAAAAAATAACCTTAACCAAGTATTTAAGAACAGAACAGTTTAAAAAAAAATAAATAATAATAAAAAAAAGCGCAGAAAAGCGATTATAATGTCGTTAAGGTTGATCAGTCTACCTGACATGTACCAAGTGTACAATATCGCCCTCTAAAGTGGGGAAATAAAACACCACATACAAGTGGAAAAATGTCAGCAATTCCACAGCAAAGCATTTTAGACCTGTAAACTTCCTTCACATTATTTCCTTTAAAAAAAAAAAAAAAAATTCTCCTATAGCTTGTTCTGCATTAACAGTTTTTCTTCAACACAACACATGACCATTAAGTGCCGTGTTCGGTATTCGTGACCTCAGACGCACCAATAATCATCCTAGTCCATGAGAAAGGAAGGCAACAGTGTGTTAATATCACATTGGTGCCAAATGTTTTGAATACCTCACATTTATTTTCTATGGGGATGGGACAATGCTATTTTGAAAATGAGAGCAACACCAAGCGTGAAGAAGGGGGGGGGGGGTCCTTAGATGGACACTGACGATACTGGACATGATGCTGGTTTGTACATTGCAACCACCTCTAACCCTCAACCTCGCAATTCTCAATCAATTAAAATGGAAAAAAAGAAATTGTACTTATTATAAAAAAAATCTAACGGAATGACGCAAACTATTTTGATCAAAAGAGCATTTGTTACTTGTCCGGGTACAAATCCTCTTTTCTTCTACAATACTAATTATTGCTGACTTACTGCAACTACAACAAACAGATCCACTTGAGAATCAGGCTGCGTGAGGTGATCGAGAGCCAACATATCAACACTAGAACTGTAGATACAACAACAGATCAAAAGTTACACACCTAAAATCTAGCCTTGTTAATTTTCTATACCAGGGGATTATAAACCATACAGATTTTGTTAGTCAAAATCTTTTTTTTAAAATACAAACAGCTGCACCACCACATATACGAGGAAAGTTGGTTTAATTCAATTGCAGTGGGAGATTTAACTGCTTGACCTTAAGGATATCCAAACATCAACATATAAAAAGTACAGGTTGTCCCCAACTTACGAACAAATTTAACCTCTGATGCACACTGTAAGTCCGATTTGTCCTTAAATCTGACAAAGTGAGTCCCATACGCCTTTGACACGAATATACAATGTAAAGCATACTAATCCACTTGGCTAAATCTGTCCCCATTCCACACACTCCCATCAAGTGGCTGAAAACGTAACCGCGCCCAAGGAAATAAATCTCACACGTCAATTGTAACAGTGTGGTCTCTGCGAAGGGAATCCTGGACTCCATTTTGTTTTCCACCGTATTGGACTGTGAACTCTGTCTCGTTGAGTATTTTCCGAAATTAGGATTACTCAACATTAAGACAGCTTTACAGGACAGACGTTTTTTTTTTTTTTTTTTAAATCATCGTGCTCCCGGGCTGATTCATTGAAACCGGTGAGGCCGACTCGTTGACTGGACTTTTTTACCAGACATTTTATACATTCACTTAAATACTAAAAATATTGTACATAATTGTATAATTGATACCAAATATTGGCATCAGTGCACTGCAGTGTCTCTTTTTTGTCCAATATGAGCCACTTCTGCGATTTGTTCGTATCTACGAATGTTCGTAAGTCAGGGACTACCTGTATTTAACACCCATGATAAACAGGCCAAAAAGTTTTATTTATTTTATTTACAAGTAGGACTGCCAGATTGTGGAAGCAACTTCCCACTTTCATGATTTTAGCTATGAATCCTCAAATTTACAAATCCTGAGTCATTTGGTTGGTTACAGTACATCTCTCCATAGAGATTCTTAAATGCTACTATTGTATTTGTAAGTAATCACCATTATCCATGGGCTTACTATACCAAATCCTCAGCATATCTGTAATCCCTTCATGGCCATGTCGTATGTAATGACTTCAGAGCGCATCAAGTCATGACTTTAAAACGGTTGGAAAGACAATTAAGCATGTATACCTGTCCCATTAAGAAACTGGCATCCTTTGAAATCCCAGTCTGATGCTGTGCAGGCAGGTATTGTTTGTCATCTGTATCTCTGATTGTTGGTTGGTGAAGTTGAACATTTTTAGGTAGGTCCTTAAGTTAATATTCTTAGACAAAGTTCTGCGCTCTCTCTAATCTCTGTAACTCCTAATCAACACTTCCTATGTACCTGAGCTCTGGTTTTTATTCAGTATACATAAACACACTATATTACTTAACCTGCATGCATCAAGAGTCCGTGGGTCAATTTATACTTCAGGCTGTCGGTATGCCTTGATTCATAGACTCAGCTGCCTTGTGGTTCGTTGTATTCTCTGACTATTTGTAGCAAACTTTCAGCAGCGAAGGCAGAAGCGCTGGAATACTGTCCTCCTTAAACTCATCCTTTGGTACGTAGGCGGAATCTTGTTTGGCTCAGTCACAAAAGGGAATCATATAAAAGTTTCAAATGTGCTGTTTTTTGGGGGGGGTTTAAAAAGCTCAAATCAGTTTCTCGAAAAACTGCGAACTAAGTACAAAATAAGTTACCATTACCAAATAATCTAAATTATACTGTACAAGTCAAACTAGGATAAACGTCACTATGTGCAGCGTCCTGCATTCACTGTTGCATTTCTCATTCGCAAAATTGTAATCTCAGTAGTAGGAGACAAAACAATTAGACCAAAGATTTCCAGTACATAGGAAAATACAGCGTCCCCTCCGTTTGTCCAACTTCGCCTTCGGTCAAGCTTTTAATGGGTGTGAGGTTTTGAAAGTGGGGCTTTTTCCCCCCTCCATCACCCTCACAAACTTTTATCGAGGATCACATTTACAATTTATGCTGTGAGTGAGGGAGAGGGCGACAGGTCTCCAACTAAATTGATGTGGTAAACAAATTTAAGCTACTTTGCAAACCAGATGTAAACGAGTATACAGAGGATGGGTGTAGATCAGCGAGAGCTGCTACAGGTCAGCTTGATGACCTCCTGTCCTTCATTACTTTGTAGTAACTTTTTATAGTCAGGATTAAAATAAGAATTACACTAATAAAAGGTTTAAACATCCAGCGCCATGGACTTCTCATTCCACCCGAGTAGTACGTAGAGGTACATTATTATAAACATTAAGGGAGTCCTATTAGGGACCAAGCTGTGCGACTGCACTGTAATGGGAATTACATTCATGGCATCAATTTGCAGAGTTTAAACGGCAATTTAGATGATAATTACTCGATTAGTCGCTCACTAGCGGAGAAGTTGTGTCGGCGGTCAGCGTGTGTATTCTTACCTCCTGAAGCTTCTCATTCTCCTCCATGTACCTCCGAGCGGCATCGCTTGCACCCTCTGCTTGCTTCTGGAAGGCCTGGTTGGAAGCCATGAGCGTGGCCTGCTGGGAAAGAAGGCTGGCCAGACGTCGCAACAACCTGAGATACAAAAAAAAAAAATTTTAAGCTTCTTTTAAAAAAAAAAAAAAAAAAGCGATGCTTACTGGAACACTACAGTAGCTAGACAGTCAATTCTATGTGACTTTATATTTGATTTCCTAGCACTAATGTTTGTCTGGTTTGTCTCAAGCAGCAACATTTCTTACAGGCTCTGAAGTATTAAAACTACTTCGTGCATCTAATGTATCCCTGAAATGCTACATTACTCATTTACTTGCGTTTTAATGCCACGTCTACTACTTTTCAGCTCCACACTCCAGTCCATTGGGTGGTGTTAGTACTGCACCCACCAAGAAGCAGAAGCAGCAATACTCTCGCAAAACATGAGTATTTGCTGAAGCTGAAAGCGACTTGTATTTTCTGCATAAGGTTTGGAAAAGCTATACTTGGCTACAAAAGCATATGAGCTATAATTGGTTAAGTTATACGTTAATTAAATAAACGTTAATTCAAAAATGCGGATCATTACCGGATTCAAATAAAAATAAATGACCCGACGATTCAGCTAACCAAATCAACAAACAAAGAATAAATTAGTATCACAGCTTCAATGCTTACAACATGCATGAATATCCCACGCATGGTGCACTCCTTCAACCACATACAAGAACTATAATCACATGAACAAAGCACGTTTTCTGTTCAAATGTAAGGACAAGTAAGGACAAAGATTTAAAAGCAGAAATGAAAACGAAACGAGCGGCTGACAAACGCTGTACGTCTAGATTCAGGACAACAAGTGGATTCTACTTTCTCTTTTAATCATTTTGTGATTTAATAATGTTTGTGTGTGTGCTTAAACGTGGAACAGCTTTACACTTGATATACTGGCAGAAAGTAAACACAGGCACTGAAGCCCTGAACTAGGCCAAGCCGGTGTGTATTTACATACAAAGTAAAGAAGAGGAGGACACTCACCTAAAATTAGACTTAAAAGTAGTTTACGAAAGATGAGAAGTGAGATAGGAATATGATTGGAGGTCTTTGAGGACCTGCAAACTTAAAATACACCCGACGACCCATGAAGAGAACACCTAGTGTGCTGCTTTAACATACATGTAGAATTACTTCTGCTTAGCTGCAGATTATTTAGCGCTACTGTGACCTTTGGCCGATCTAATTTGGGTCATTATACCCTTCAGTCATGCATGATGCACTTCACAGGATCAAAGTGCATTTTGAATTTGGTCTTTAAAATTATTTATTTTTTTTATAAAAAACACACCTTTATAAAGGAAAATAAATAAATACACTTTTAAAAAAAAGAAGTGCCTTGGGGAGAAACCACATTTAGCATATGTGCTAACATGGACCACAACACGCCCTGATGAATCAGAGCTAGCGTACGTGACGATCAGCTTGTACGCGAGACGATCAGCAGCACAGGACAGCGTGAACAGTCACAGGATGAACACAAGCATCGCAACTACTTTCTTCAAACACAAGGGATCCCATGTCGATGGTCTGGATTCCAGCTGGCCCTGAACCAGCGCACCAAGGGCCGGGTTCGCAGGGCAGAGTACAGAGCAAGTGTACGCTGTACTCGGACACCGTAACTCGAGCCAGGAAACCCTTTCGCATTTAGTTTGCACAAACTGATTAACCCTTACAGAGGCAAATTCCCTGACTCGCTCTCCTCTCACTAAAGTCACTTCTCACATGACAAAGCAGCTGTACGTTTGGGTTTCTGATATGCCGAGACTTCTTTTTGCAACATGAGCACGGAGTCAGAGGTCAGCGCGTTCGTGCCAGATATACCAGCTAAATATAATATTCATCACCTGCTGTTGAGTCACATGCTCGGGCTAAATATTCCCAAATCTGGCAGCTGGGAAAAGTAGTAGCATTTGTATCTCCGGTAGCCGGATATTAATATCACATTCAGAGATTATACAGCCTGGTGACTGTTAAGGAGAAAGACACGCAGATTGGCAGATGAGGACATTAGGGGTGGGTGGTTGGAGGGGTTTGTAAACGGAAACTATCCGGGATCCCCCCGTTCGCTGTGGCATTCTTTCCACCACCGCTCCTGATTAATATAGTGCCTACACACTATTTACACCAGGTGACCTGTTACATAAACCCCACGCAGGTGCAACCCTCACAGCACACACATACATCAGCAGGCAGATGGGCGATAAAAGAAACGCAGTAAAGTTTATCTGTAATATTTCTAATTAGGAATGACTAGAGTGTTTGGTCTGATTCCCAAAATTCCGTTACGCCACCTGCTAAAGACAGTTTATCAAAGGGCGGTGCTCGTTAAGTACGACGACTTGTACTGCCACCGTATTGGTAATTACATTATTTATCTCATACTACAGCAGAGAGAGAGAGGATAGAAAATAAGAGACAAAGCAAAATGAGACCAACGGGGGCGAAAAAAGGAGGAAGAAAAAAAAATTGAACACGAATGAGACAAAGACACAAAAGACAGAGAGAGCAGCCCTTACAGGCAGAGGAGCAGGGCGAAGCCGGCGATGTACTCGTTCCTCTGTGCTCTGAACAGCTTCATGTGGATGTGCTCGATGGCCACGGGGTTGTTCGAGAGATCCACCGTGTCGGTCACACTGTACTTCCGCACTTCTCTGAATGCATCTAAGGAAACAAACATACACACAAAGACAATTAAATCTATGCTAGGCGCACTGCTAGGCATATACATTTACCAGTTTTAATTAAAGACACCCTGCCTTTTAAACCAGTCTGTGGAGACTAAAATTAAATCAGAACCAATGTACTGCTCAGTCGTTAAGAGGATGATTAAACCCAGAAATATACATCTGTGTGTTTGTTTGTATTAGGGTTTATTGCCATATCGCGTTTCGCTCGTGGACGAGTGCGCACTACAAAACCCACTGCAGTGCACTAGGGGACAATAATCACTCATAATATGCGTGTGCGTGAATAATGTTTACAAAATACAATCACGCAAGTTTTAACAATATTATGATGATTGATTGCCGTTATAATACCAATCCGACAGACTGGTAGATGATGCATGTTTGTAAACAATGTTAAGTGCTAATCCCGGTCTTGACTTGAGTTAAATAATTACAAGTAACGCCCGTGTAAAATGATCAGCCTACAGTACTGATCTAATATTAATCTGCGATGAACTCTCGCACTCACCAATTAGAAGGAAGACGAGGATGCAGATGATCACGATGAAGGCAGTGTTACCGTACGTCGTAATGGCAAGCATCAGGCGAGATTTGAAGATTTTGTGCCATCTAGAAAAGACAAGATGATGTCATATAGGCACAAGTTTCAACTGTGAAGGAAAAAGGGGCTTGAAGTGAAATTGAAAAACACGGGACA
>JAOTQY010000029.1:11684475-11697012 GCA_026413445.1 Dolichallabes microphthalmus
TTCCCTTCTGGTAAGTGGCTTTTTTTTTTTTTTTTTTTTGAATGCTCTTCCAATGCACATAACCCATACAGGTTCAAGCTGAAAAAAAAAGTGAAGATCAAAGAAATTCCTAGTTCAGGACAGCATCATGTGCATTCTGACATGTTCACATTACCATTTTCAGCCAGCAGAGGGAGCAGTGTGCTTCTCAAAAAAAAAAAAAAAATCTTTCAAGTGCAAAACTAAACCCATTTGAGGATTACACCAACACTCAAGCTTTAGTATAAAGTCTGTACAAGGAAAATAACGTCGATGCTGAGGCAGAGCTAATGAAATACCTGATAAAAAAAATAAATAAATAAATAAATATATATATACAGAATATTTTCACATGTCTGAAACAGGAGAAGCTGATATTGGTGTGTCCTGGTCTGCAGGCTGGCTGTGCCTGGTGCAGTGCTTCACGCTGATCTTCATCTCAGTAACAAGGCAGGACGCTGTGAGGCAGCAGATGGTTCGACGTGGCCGTGCTGCGAAGCTGGAAGAAGTGTGAAAGCGGAAGACGGGAGGGGAATTCTCACCTGGAAGGAGAGCTTGGCAGGACTGCGTGGGGCGATGGGACTCAGCGTGCTCCAGAAGTGGATGGTGGACGGGAGGGGACTCGGCGTCAACAACACCGGCGTCTGGGAGGGAAAAGAAAAATAAACAGGGCTCATGCATTTCCTTTACTGAATACGCATTATGAGTTTAGAGCAAATCTGAAGAGGTTTGGAGTCAACCATTTAAAAATCCAGTCATTAATAATCTACAGAATCATTGAAGAAGCAAGATCTTGGAAATAAGGATTTTTGGTTAAAATAAGAATTCCTCTGCACCTGGCGTCAGGACTTCTCCGCCCACTTCTGGACAGCAAAAGGGACATTACTTACCAGACGACAGTGCCAAAACACACAGTCACGGAAGTACTTTCAGCCTTAAAACACATCTGATAATATTGTGTCTCGTAAACAACACATTCTGTCCTTAGTAAACGCTTCAAAAACACTCACATTCAAATATTACTGGTCACGTACAGGAAAGTGGAATACTTAGACGACTTGGCAATGAAATACTTACACAACTGTCACTGATCAGACAGAGAACGATTTCACTACAAATGAAAATACTGCACTAGAGAATACAGTGGAACCTCAGATTACGAGTAACGCGGTTTGCGAGTGTTCCGCAAGACGAGCAAAGATTTTTAATCAATTTTGACTTGGAAAACGAACAAGTCTTAGTTACGAGTACTGAGTATCATGGATCACGCATGCGCTTCTTGTTTTGATGCCGAGCGTCACGTGATCGCAACTGAGCCAACGGTTTTTCTCTCTCTTGTGCTGCGGAATTGTGGGTAATCGTCTCCCCTGCTGGGTCTTAGTGTGCGTCTCTTACTGGTATAATCAACATCCGTGCACGCGTGTACTGTTTACTATAACACTGTGACCACGTGTGTGTGTGTGTAAAACATATTATTTTGTGTCTGTATGTGTGTGTACAGCACGCGTGTAAAGCAAAAAAATAAAGAGAGTCTCAGAGAGGTTAAAGATCCATTTTCTCTCTCTGTATCAGCCTGCTCTTTGTGTCTGTGTGCGCCGAGTCATTGGACACCATTCCACCCACACACACAGCGCCTGCGCGCACAAATGGAAACACTTATACACTTATCAAATATCGAATGAATATTCTGGAACGAATAATTTGAGTTTCCATTATTTCCTATGGGAAAATTCTATTTGGTTTACGAGTGTTTTGAAATACGAGCCCACTTCCGGAGGTTCCACTGTATAATTAAACTAAAAGAGATCATTTGAATGAAATAAAACAGAAATAAATATAAAAATATGAAACAGAATGCACACAGGAACAGAATATAAATAAATAAAAGAATAAAATATAAACGTTTAGAAGTGTAAATATGGTGTGTGGGCATGACGACAGCAACGGTGTGATTTAAAACACTAAGTATGGAATGATATGAGACGTGTGTCAGCAACATAATGTAATGTAAACCCTACAAAATGCACTAGCTTTCCATTTAGTACAATCTGGGATTCAACCCCATAATAGTTAGTTAAGTAGAAAGCTTGAAATGCCACTACATCCAAGAGGAATCACATCTGTACACCATCTGAGGTAATCGCAGTACTGCTGATCCTGTACAGGGTCACAGGAAGCCTGGCGCCTATCCTAAAGGCCTTGGGAAACGAGGTGGGGTACACCCTAGATGGGATTCCAGTGCATCACAACTGGCTAGAGATACGGTAACTGCACAGACGACATCGTCCCTAAATAGTACTTGCATGGTTTGTCCTGTTGTAGGAGGAAATTGGCTCTAATCGTGCGCTGCTCACAGCAAAAACAGGTGATGGCCATCTGCGTTATCGTGTCTACCACTTCAGCACCACCAAAAGCACCCCCAGACCATCGGGTTTCTTCCACCATGCTGACGTCAATCGCTCCCTCCGGCATCTGTTCATTTCTTTCTGCATCTCTCAAATGTTCTTCGCTGTGTTCTTCTACTTAGGATCCCCTTACACTTCTCATTCTGACCTGGTTTCTGCTCTTCTTTGAAAAGTCTAATACACACAACATTGTATGAAATCTTCAGTTTCATGTCAATTTGTCACACTGAACGCTTCAGATACTCGACTAGCCTAAAGGAGGCCACTTTCATTGCTTATTTTTCGCAAGCGTCCCCTTTTCTTTTAGTGTTTTGAAGTAACCGCAAACTTCTGACTGGCAGTGTACAGTACATCTTGTGGCTCTGACATAAACCAGAGTGTAAACAAGCAGGAGAAGAATACGGTCGTTTATGCTCGCAAGTGTTTTCTTTCAATGCACCAGTCTTCTGGTGTTATTATTACTATTAAATCTATCAGATGAAATCGGTTTCTTTCAGACTTTACAGCGTCTGTTTATCACAGAAACATCAGGCATGTGTTTTGGTGGAATTTAGGCAGATCACACATCGAAACAGACTGTAACGTACAGCTATTAGGCCTCAATAAATCATCAGAGAGGAATACAGATGATGCTGGCGATATGTGTGAGTGAGAAATGGGATGACACACACACACACAGACAAGAGCGTGCGTGCACACACAGGAAAAAAAAGAGCACATTCGCACACACACACTATGACAGACACAAACACTTGGGGACACACTCTCAGACAGCCACTCTCTCAGACACACATTTGGACAGATTTGGACACTGACGCGCCCTCAGACTCGGCCACTCTCTCGGACAGCCACGCCCTCAGACACACTTTGGGACTCGGCCAAGCCCTCGGACAGCCACGCCCTCAGACACACTTTGGGACTCGGCCACGCCCTCGGACAGCCACGCCCTCAGACAGCCACGCCCTCAGACAGCCACGCCCTCAGACAGCCACGCCCTCAGACACACTTTGGGACACTCCCTCAGACAGCCACGCTCTCGGCCTCACTTTGGGACTTTGGGACATTTTGAGACACAGCCTCCGATAGACGCAATCTCCGACACAAACGCCCAATCAGACACAGAGACAGTCACTCACACACAATCTAATGTAGAAATACAATGAAACACACATTCAGACACGGAGCACACACACACACGGGTCCCAGACTAAACAGGCTTGCTAACATGGTCAGGCTGTGCTGACTTCTCCTAATTTTCTGCCCCCTCAGACTATTTTCAGGACTCCGGCTCCATCTCCGGCACTCTGGGTTTAACCAGAAATAGAGCTGCACATGTTTTTCATGAAGAATTCCTTGGCTGTGTGCCGTGTGAGCGCCGCCTCCGCTGTTCTTTTTTTCCCGGGGTCTGCCTCGTGGGTGGCTGCTGTAACTGTGAACTCGTACGTCACTGAAGGAGAACCGGCGTGCGCGCTGCGCAGGACTACAGTCAATCTGCTGCTGACTCGAGATATGCACCGCTACCTCCAGTGAGCATCGCACTAGCTGCACAGTAATAAGACTTAATAATAATCACATGGTAGTAATAATAATAATAATAATAATATGACAGAAACCTACAGCATTGACAAATCACGTTCTGTTTGTACAGATCATTACAACAGACGGACGCGGAGCTCGACACTTAATGCGCCGTTATAAAGGCATGAACAATTAAAAGCTCCAGACAATTAACAGATTATTATTAATCCTCATAATTACTGTCATGTTTTATTAATCAAGGAATTTGTGATAACGGTTCACACGCGATTAATTAATACTCGCCTGAAGCACCCTATGACACAAGCCTTATTTCATAATCAAATGACCTTAAAAGTGCAGGACTCGAGAGAGAAAAAGAGGGGGGAAAAAGTCTTATTTCCAAAAATAACCTGGAGAATAAATAAAACATGATCTGATATAAAGGTTTAAGTCATGATCTCAGTGTCTTTGCTAAGATAACCTGAGTGAGAGACTCACCAAGGCGTGAGAGGTGATGACGGTGGGCGTGAGGGTGTTCGTGGTGCTGCCTGGGGCCAGCAGGCTGTTCACCGCGGCACTGACTTTATCCAGTGAGAGGCCGGGAGGGAACAGCGAAGGAGACGAGGGAAGCTCGAGCACACGAGGCTTCTTGGATTTAGGCGGCTGCACTTCCTGAGCGGAGGCTGGTTGCGTAGCTGCTGCGGTGGTGCCCGTATCCTCCACTGAGACACAACGACAACAACAAGGGAGATAAACAAGGGTGACCATGATAACCATACAAACCGTGCTGCTGAAACTGTGCTGATAAATACCAGGTGGCTGAGGGTCGTCGTTCTGCTCCGAGTCTACCTCCGGCTGTAGCGCGGGCTCCGGGCAGGAGGGTGGCAAAGCATCGACAGACACCGGAGCCTCGGTAACCACTGGAGCGGACACAGGGACCGTCTAGAACACAGGAGCCGGAGCATGTCGAGTGTTACAGATCATATTAATGCATGAATGTTTTTTAACATACACGTTTCTTTCATTCTCACCTCGGCTTCGGGTTTGACGTCCAGGTCCACGATGTCCAGCAGGTCTTCTCCAGAAGCCATGTTCGGTTCTTTGGCTTCACCCACAGACGAAGATTTTATGACCACAAACACGGGGTGGCCCTGCTGAGAGCTGACCACGCAGTCGCTCCCGGCTACCTGGATCAGCGAAGTCAGAGAACCGGGGTCGGACACGCTCGTCAGGTAGATCTGAGGGGGATCGTTGAGACCCAGGGTCTTCTGCTGCTGGCCGTTCTGTGAAAGATTCACAGGATACATAGGTATGAGGGGAAAACGTGTGACGGGTTTCGGATCATGACTGTAACTGTCGTCAACTGGATTAAAGAGAACGGTGTGGACAAATGAAAATGATTCCATAACACTACACAGAGTTTTAACATCCTAACCAATTTCCTTTATTAACCTTTAAAACCGTGAGCATTTTATTTTATTTATTTATTTTTGTATTAATACAAATTCTGTCCAGGTGCTGTTAATATAATGAGAACGATGTAACTTGGCATTGGAAGAGAGATCGGAAAGAATCGTGAACAATGATAACTTCACTGTACTCATATTTGTCTTTTCTAAAAATTTATTCCAATAAATTCTACAGCCAGAGTGTGCATCATTATGCCTCACTCTCAAACTTTACCTCCAGACAACAACAACAAAAAATATAATAATAATATCATCACAGACATAAATCTGGTCCTGAACTATTGACTCTTAACTCACACTTAAAGTGCTGCTCTGACCTATTCTGAATATCCTGAACATTTTATCCCAAATAAAATGCAGAAACAGGCACAAGGAGGATGATTATTAAGCTGCTGATGAAATTTAAGGTCAGTCCAGGTAAGCAGGAGAGTAGAAAATGAAACATAAACCGATCTCTGAAAAGTGATACACTGATTAAAAGGGAAATACAACAGGCATGAAGAACAAAAAGATTTCCTCTCTCACACAAGGAGCGTCTGCAAGCTGCGGCGCCTCTGTTCCGGTTAGCATCACCGTCAGCTACAGTACTCGCAGGTAAGGACTTGTTTTTGGTGTCGGTTTTATTTTGACACCGAGCTGGGTGCAGCATTACAACAAAATCGGCAGGAAAAAAACAACAACAATGCTCTCGGTCTTATAAAGTCGTGCAAGTCGGGCAGTGAAATCGAGGCTTAACGGGTCCCGGCCCAGCACAGCATGACGATGAGGATGAGTCGACAACACACACAGACACACATTCTCTGACTGGTACAACAACACTGTGGCTGCCAAATTAGCTGATAACAGCAGGCACAATAAACATGTTTACTCTGTGGGACTAAATTATAACCAGAGTAAACAAGGCCCAATAAAGCATTGCTCGAATTTAAAGTGTAATTATTTGTACAGCATGTTTTCTCGGCTCAGACTGAAACAAAAAAGGCACACATAATTTAGCAGTCATAAATAATCCACAAATACAAATATGACAAAAAACAAAGTGATTAGGCATGGAGGGATATATAAAAAAAAAAGCTTAAACTTGTAACAGTTGTAGATTTATCACCATACTGCAACATAAAAAAAAAAAAAAAAAAAAAAAAAACACTGTAAATTATATATGCATCTATATTATTCAACTACACAAACTTGAAAATGAAGCAAGAAGCATCTGACTGATGGAAGATTTTTTTTCGAGCTAAATCCAAAAGGAAGTAACGCACCGTAGGGGCAGCGGTAGAGGCAGAGGGCGTCTGTGGGCTGAGGGCGGGAGTAGCGCAGGGTGAAGGTTGTGTCACCATCACCTGCAGACCGCCGCTATCCGCTGGAGACGGTGTGCCCGCTGCCGCCTGCTGAGCCTCCGTCTGACACACGCGCGCCTGAAAGGCCGAGCGCACGGTACGCACAAAGACCAAAACAACACATTTCAGCACTTTCGGAGACACTTCCAGAGCTAAATTTCATCATATTGTTTTATTTAGACACACTGCTAAATCCAGTACAACACAAGCAGGCTTCGAATGTTTCGTTAAAACCTGATCAATTGTGCCATGAAGATTGTAATACGAGTGAAAGCTTTTTTCTTTTTCCCCCCACAATACATCATGATATGAATCATATTGTTTATTTTCCTGCTAAAAATGGCTCAAGGAAGAGAAGTGGCATATAAACGACCATTTTCGACATTCTGGTAATCAAATTAAAATGTCACTTCTTATACAAAGCGTGCCAAAGTGTCCCAATCTTCCGCTATATACGCGAGTCCAGCAGGTGGCGGTATTGCTTTATCCAGCTATAAACTACAAACGAGGCGCAGCGATACTCCTGCAAAATGCGAGTATTTTCCAGGAAACACACTGTGGTGTGTATAGAATTTGTCAATTTAAAACTATTTTCGATTTGAATGATTATCAAAATAATTTAAAAGCGTGATTAGATTCTGAACTGAAAACTGACCCATTGATCAAAGAAAGACTGGTCCTAAATTGCACAGATGTAACAGATACACAAAACAGACGCTGTGCAGTCGATGGCCAGAGCCAAAAGTGTGGGGGAAAAGAAAAGTGCACAAGCTGCTGCTGCTTGATGTTTGACTTTTTTCGCTCTGGTCTCACCTCCTGCAGCGGTCGCTCGGTGCTGCCGAGTTTTGGCGCGCTCTCCACAGGCAGCTCCGTTTTCACAGCTTTGCTGTTGCTCTTGCAGGGCGTCTGCAGGGACTGGATGGTGAAGGTGGAGTAAAGTCCAGACTTCATGTAGTCGTTGCGAGAGCTGCGGTGCACCGAGCTAGGAGACGAGCGCTGAGGTTGCAGGCTCTTGGATAGGGAGGACACGGCGGCGCCGGCGCCTCCCGCTGCCTTGGATTGGACAGGCGTCTCCGCTTTCTCTCCTCCTCCGACGAGCCGCTGGGCATCCTCTGGGCTTCTGAGGCAATCTGCCGAGTTAGGGTCGGGGAAGGTCACGAACTTGTAGACGAATTTCTGGCCGCTTACTTTCTTTATGATGTTCTGTTGAGAACGAGAGAAAAAATCAACTATTAGAGAAAATGTCTTTCTCAGAACAGTTACCTTAAACTCTTTAATTTAATAATCAAAATATTTGTCTTTGGGATATAATTTTGGAGATAGTAAACTGCCAAAAGATAGGATCAGATAATTTTTCATAATACTTAATGCTTCTTATCCATGCTTCGCTTTTTTGTAAATATGAACACATTTATATTTTCATCAGATAAAAAAACTAACCAAAACAAAACACATTTCCTAAATACAATTTCATAGCCTTTAATGTCCGTAGTCTCCGGAACTTTTTTGAATTCAAATCTTTCAATGATCTTAACTGTCATTTAGATAAAACTTGGCCAAATTAGATTTTACAAGAAAAGACTTAAACGTGAGAAAATTTGTTAACGCAAAATTGTTAAAAATATGACGTGGTTACGGACACTACAGCATTTTTTTTTCCTTTTAAAGCTTTCACCTAAAACCATCTCTTTTTGTAATTTAAGCAACAATTGTACAGGTCATATGCTTCTAGAAGCTTACACCAATTTTAGTATCATCAATACTCAAAACAATATAAACAATTTGCATTTTAAATTATTATTGTTTGAAGTGAGATAGTATGAAAAATGGCCATTTTTGCGGCACCTACAACATCATCTCTCCAAAACAACTGAAATTAGCCACTTGAAAGTTTTAGCGAAGCACGATTGGTCACTTCCATGTTGCATAAACTGCAGAAGTAGCTTCTTTGGCGCACACATTTTCTGTATTATATGTATAACGTTAAAAATTTTTTAAATCAGCGCCAAGTTTCTATAAAGAAGTTTTGGTTCCACTTTTTATCTCCTTCCTTTTCCATACTCAAACCTAAATGCATGTACATCATGAGAACGCACTACAATAAAGATTTTAATACAGCAAAGCATTGATAATCGTTACTGTATGTAAGCATAACTACAATTTCCAAGCTTGCTTCTTAGACCCGCAATCTGTTTTTGTCCTGCTTAGTGCTTCAGGAGCAGCCGTTGCTTCACTCAACACCTGTTCGTTTTTACACGCAGCACTAGATCAAACATGCACTGTTTGTTTAACTGAACACGTGACAATCCCTGCCCTCTCTAGATTTCCAATCACGTCCGCTTGACTGTCTCACTCTGATTGGCTTTTGGCAGCCAAACCCTCCGTGTGCTCTGAATGAGAGACAGAGCTCAAGCAAGAAAATCCAGAGCAGACACGAGGTGCCTCTCCCGCGCTCACCTTGTCGTAGTAGTAGCGTAGCGCGCGACTCAGCTTGTCGTAGTTCATGTTGGTTTTGTTCTTGCGCAGCCCCCAGAGGCGCGCCACCTCCTCGGCATCCAGCAGCTTAAACTCGCCATCGTTCGACGTCCAGGAGATCAAGTGCCGCTGGTTCTGGTCGTCCAGGAGATGCAGCAGGAACTGCCACAACGTGATGGACGGGTCCATGGCTGCACAAATAGAAACAGACAAATAATCCCAATACATGATTTTAGGATTAATACGGATACATAATCTTTACCAGAGAATACAGAACACAAGAGGGAAAAAAGTGACACTTGTGATAGTGTTTGGCTTTTAGCTCCATTATATCATAGGATTATGCTTTCAACTAATATCGTTAGTCTTTTGTTAAAATAAAGCTTCAAGGGAGTCGTTAGCTCTGCACTGAGATTAGATCCGAGATTAGAGGGGATTAGAATCACATCTGAATGTCTCTGTAAGAAAATCAACAACCTAATGCTTCAAAATGTCTCTGGATTTGTTATAATTAGTTCGACCCCTATTATTATTATTATTATTATAGTATTTTTTGGAAATGCTAAACCTTTGATCTTAACCTCGTTTGGCAAACACCCCTTTGGTTTGATACACTTGAGAGCGCTTTTAATTATTTAACATTAAAATACGGACCCTAACTCGCTCGCTATACTTTATAATGGAGATTTACAGTGTGTTTACTCTTGTAGCCCAGTTCTCTCGATTCGGACCAAAGCATAATATTATACAGTATGTGAGTTTTGATTTGCTGGTATAAACTCCCGGTTCGCTTACAATTTTCAACACAACAGAAGATATGCAGATTATATATGGTGGTCTCTTTACCTGCTGAAAACTCATATATAGTTAATAAAATGTAACAATCATCGAAAACGACATAAGCATAGCTCCAGATGGCGAATAAAAGCTCTCTTTATCCGTCTATCCATCCACAAAAAAAAAAATCTTCTAATAAAAAAACTAAACAAAAGGCAAGCAGCTCCTGTGTGTGTCTGCCGGGTACGAGAGCACAGCATAATACAACCGGGCTGCGTTCAATAACAAGTGTGCTCAAAAACAAGAACAAAAATCATTAAACTGTGTAACTGCCGTACATTCATGGATGGTCTCACACGCGCTCGTTATCGAACGCTGCCCTGCTCGGCCATCACGTGCGCTCCTGCTCTTTCGTGCTCCATCCTCAGTGAACGTCCTTCGATGCTCATTAAATTTGACAGTTCATTTGAGTTCAATTTATTAATGACATTAATATTATAATAAAGGTTACAATTTATAATAGAATAATTTCCTTAAAATTTTATTTTTTTATTTCGACAGCTTTCGAAACTCATTCAGGGTTCTGCTAAATAAACCCTTTGGGTTTTCTCCAAAAAATTATTTTGCTATAGGAACACATTCATTTTGCACTAGGCCTGATTTTCCACAAAAAAAAAAAAATTAATAAATAAAAATAAATACACTTTTGGAGCAACTTAAATCAATTTTTAAAATACAACCAAAAAACTCAACAAAACATCCAGACAATATTAATCTATTTTTCTTTGTATGTTGTAATTATTCATAGTTGACATAAAAAATAAATAAATAAATAAAAATCTGGGAACGTTTCTTTTTTCACGGTCATCTGCCGCGACCTTCCATTCTGATATCGCGAGCACGTGACCAGCTCTTGGCTCCGCGACTCAGGAGTGTGTGAGGGCGAACAAGGACGCGTCGGAGATAAGAGCGTTATTACGCACGGCTGAACACACGAAGGCGGAGCATTTGTCTGTGAACCAGACTGGATCTCAGATCTCCACACGGCGTGTGATTACTGAACTGCTGAGTAATGTGAACTTGGTGCATGAAAAAAAGGTGGTGTATTCATTTTTTTTTTTTTTTGTGATAAGTAATGAATAAAACGCTTTTCTGTTATGGAAAACTGAATGAGGACGCAGTGGTGGGATGAGGCACTGCTGAGTTTTCCCACAATCACAGAAATCTGGGAACGATCTGTTTAATTAATTATTAAGGAATAAATCTAATAAATGGTATATGACCGTTAACACAATACTTTGATTTATTTCATATTTCTATTAATTTCACATTTCAGAGATCCAACCTACTAACCCTCCCCGCCCCCCTGGATGTGAAGAGTGAGACAAAGTCAAAACATTACGAACTAAACACTCTTTGGTGCACAAAATGGCATTTTTTTTTTTTTTTGCAATATCATCTTTTAGGATTGTGCAGAGAGACATATCCTCTCCTTTTTCCCAGCACAATCCAGGCAATATGATGAACTGAGTTTGATTTTACTTAAACCAACTGTACAAACATGACTCAGCAAAATGTCTCAAAAAAGAAAAGAAAAAAAAGTCACATTGGCAAGAAGAAATCGCACGGATTCACAAGATCAGGTTATGATGGTTGTTTTTTCATATGGTTTCTATGACCAAAAAACAATTATGCACATTTTAAAGGTTCTGCATTTTCGCCGGGTCATTCCCATACTCCTGTAGCAGTAAACTTTACACGTTGTAAAATTCAATTCAATTTTATTTACATAGCGCTTTTAACAATGCTCATTGTCTCAAACAGCTTTACAAAAGGAAAATTGATGGAAGTGTGTATGAGTGAGAAAAAAAAAAGTGTTTCGATAATAATGAGATTGTGAGATCGTCCCTGATGAGCGAGCCGAGGGCGACGGCGGCAAGGAAAAACTCCCCGAGATGGCAAGAGGAAGAAACCTTGAGAGGAAGCAGACTCAACAGGGAACCCATCCTCATCTGGGTGATAACGGATAACAGGAATTATATAACGACATCATGTGTGTTAGGCTGCTGGAATTTAAGCATAACAAAAGTTATCCAAGTTATCATGGAGTCCAGTTCAGCACAGGGACAAGTCAGCAGGTGCAGAGGACAGATGGGGTCTGGATCACTGGGAGCTCTAGAGCAGCATGTGTAGATCCAAACCATCATGAAGCAGAATGCAGCTGGAGCTGGTCCTTCTCTGGATGCCTCAGGGTCTTCGCAGGGTTGGACTCTGTCTACTGGAGCTGACACAATCTCCAGATGCCTCGGGATGAAAAGTAATGATGACTTTGGTTCTACATAGGGTTGGGTATCGTTTGGATTTTTTTCCGATACCGGTGCCAAATCGATACTTTTAAAACGGTACCGGTGCCAAAACGGTGCCTGAATCGATACTTTACAAAAGCCACAAAATGATGGTGGATGACTCAAGAATACATTTTTATTGAACAAAAAATGTAATGCTTAAAATTGAACAATATATTAAAAGTTTAAA
>JAOTQY010000029.1:11736942-11747060 GCA_026413445.1 Dolichallabes microphthalmus
TGATTGTAGGTTGGATTCAAAATGACTGCAGCTCGGGCTGCTTCTAAAGAACGAAGTGCAGATCGGAGCACGAGGACGGGAATCTGTGACTGGGGTCGAATGAAACGATACGTCAGAGTGGAATATTGCTGCTGCTTCGCGAGCCGGCTGAACAGAGCTGTCAGTTTACTGAATAATGCTTCGGCTGAGTCAAAGTCTATAACGGTGTAATCATTCATTTCTGAATTATAGACGGTATCTCGAGCTTTTTCCATCCTCATAGGGGAAAAAAAGTGTCGCATGGTTTCAGAACATATAATTCAGCATTCTTGTAAAACCCCATGCAAACACTGTCGGTTAAAGATTTCATTCCTCTTTTCTTTTCTTTTTTTTTACTTCATTCTCTAAAGTTCTTGTATTTACTGAGCAAAAAACATAGCAGCTGTACACACATTTACCTTTCATACACATTTGATAATAAATAATACTGCCCAAAATACAAATAATAAGGAATAATAATCATAATTATAATAGGAAGAACAAGACAAATTCATTGTATAACTCTATAAATCAATATTAGTTTTTTCTTTTTTTCAATTTCACAATTGCAAAAAAAACAGACATAAAATGTTATATAACGGTGCAAGTATTAAATCTTTTGGTTAGTGGTTAAACATCTAGAAACATTTTAGTGTAAAATTAGATTGCCCTAAGCTTGTTCCATAAAATGAAATCAAAATACAATGTTCTGATATCCTTTTTTAAAATCCCCTTATGTGTTGGTTCTTATCCTTTAAAAAGTGTTCTATGTATCTGTATTAAAAAAAATCTCGTAGCACATTGTTTTGGTGACATCATGGTTTACAGGACAGCATAGCCTTACATCAGACGTTTAGAGTATAACATTAACAACACGGTATACCGTCACGTCTCTATATTAAACAAATCTGAAGGAAAAAATACAATGTCGGATATATTTTTTGTCCCCCAACCCCAATGGTAAATCATTTCGTTTCGCTTTCGGTCCGATGCTGCAGTCTCTGGATTTACACAACCTAAGTGCATGAACACACAAACACAAAAACACTTCAGTACAAATCCCACATGCTGCTACACTGCTACATCGACCGTATTATCACGGCGTTATGTTTTCCTCGTTCGTCTGTAAGCATGAAGACGTCTGAAAGATCGCCGCCGTAAAGCTTGGGATAGAAAATGTGCGTTTGTGTCGTTCCGGCGTCCGTGACCCCGAGCCCCGCTTCGAGCAGTCCTCAAATGGAAGTCGACTAAGTGGAGTCCTGCTTCCTTTCCTCCACTTTTTCTTCGGTCTGGGATTAGCCGAGTGTGACGCTCCGGGCCCCCTGCCATCACACACACACACACACACACACACACACATAAAAAGACACACAGGATGCATCAGTGTGTCTCATTCAGTGGCGCATATAACAAACAGTGTGAAACATGGCATCGCATGCTTTGATTTGGCCTACTTAAGAAAGTCTTGCCCTATATAAAAAGTGTTGACATTGCAAAGTCAAGCAGCCAAGGCGGAAAAACAAATATAGAATTTTACAGTTAAATGCGAGCATAAATAATATCCAGCTTATTCTTAGACCAACCAAAGTGAGTAGAACAAAGAGAGAGACAAGGTTGACAAATCACCTGGGTGATTTTGTGTGTGTGTGTGTGTGTGTGTGTGTGTGTGTGTGTGTTCTGATCTGGATTGTGACTAGATGATTAACACAGAACTCAAAAAACAAATATAGTTGCAAGCAGCAATGTACGGGCCCAAGCACCTTGCACCATCGCTACCCGGGCACACCAGAAAGACAGCGGGCACAGTGGGCGCAGGTCACATACCATTATGACATCATATTAGAAAAGGGGGAATTTTGTGTTTAGACGTCCAAAAAGACCCAGATGCTGGGGGGGAAAAACGCATCACGCTATGACGTCACTCAATGTGACGTGTCAAAGTTGTTCAGCTCAATTCTCTCTAAATGGGTACCGGGTTTCTTGTGCATACAGTATGAGCTTTCCAGCAAAATCTCGTGTGAGACTCTCAGCTCATCCTGATTCCAACCTGTCTGTGGAGTTCTTGAGCATGGTAAGACCCCTAAAGAAAACCCAAACGGTGGACAAAAACAAAAAAAAGGACATAGTGCTTGGGCCCTAACTAACAAGAGGGCCCTTTTCAACGCTATGGCATCATAGGGCTGATGTCAAAGTGCTTGGGCCCTAAAAATATATATATTTTTTATCTTTCAGTTATGTACAGTACAGTTCCAATCAAAAGTTTGGACACACCTGGCATTATATATTTAGCTAATAGCTGAAGCAGCTAAGTACAAATGTCTTTCATAATTCTGCATTAAGTCAAAGCTATAGACACATGGTCTTTCCTGATTTCTTTTTCTTTCTTTCTACACTATAAATAAATAACAAAAAAAAAAACAATCTGCAATAATCTCCTTTGAATAGTTGATTTTGAGATGTATCTGTTAAGTACAGCTGTGTAAAGCCTTCATAACGGCTCTAATCTGAGGTGCTGGTTGTTAATTGGTGATTTCTGAGGCTGGTGACTCTAAATGATCTTCTCCTCTGCAGCAGAGGTAGGTTTTGATCTTGCTTTCCTGGGAAGGTCTTCATGAGAGCTTAATGGGTTTTGCAAATGCACTTGACAATACTGTTGCAGGTTGAACCTCACCTCATGCCCTAAGTCTCCTGAGATCTCCCACAAGTGTGTATACAGGATAAAGTGGTATAGAAGATTAGAAGGTTCTGTACGGAGAAGGGTTCAGAAGACCATAGTCACTCCAACTCTTATAGGCATTACAGAAACAAACGAAAAAAAACTAAAATCGAAAAAGAACAAATTTTTCCAACCTAGCAGAAAGAGTTCAAGACATCAAGAATAGACTTTGTAATAAAGTGACCCACATATGGTATGGCCGGGAGATTCTGTATGAAAGTGTAAGTCACTACTGTGTTCTTAATGACAGAAAATGTCTTTCTTTTGTAAAAGAAAAAAGAAATAGAAAGAAAAGAAAGCCTAAAGCTAGGCTCTCTCTCTCTCTCGCTCTCTCTCCCCCCACTGGATGAAATTTTATTTATCTGTTTTGATAATTCCATCGCATTTGACTGATGCCATGTAAACGGCTCGGGTCATCATCTCAGAATTTCTTGAGCTGGTTGATCAGCCTCAACATCATGAGCTTTTTCAACACTGCTCTCCATGACATGTAATATCGATTTGCTCTGATTCATCTCGCACACAATGCTGCTTTTATTTATCGGTGAGTCAAGTGCGGAAAAGCTGAGTTAAAAAACAACACCAGAGGAACAACATATAAAAGTGCTGTATAAAAGCGGAAGGTCTTCCTGATGCTTCGAGAATTCCTTTCACATCCACAAGTGGTTTGAGGAACGTTTGTTCGCTCTCCGGAGTTTCTCCGTGTCTACCAGAGTAATTCTGCTCTTACACAGAAAGATTCCGAATACAGTAAATATACAGGATCTACCAACTTATGGGCATTCAAATGCTTGTTTTCCCAATTTTTCAATAATATCTATTCTTTCTTCAGGTTTAATTTGGTTTGTTTTTATTGAAAACATTTTTACAAAAAGTCTTCAAGTCAAACCGGGACTTTTGCTTGTGTAGAATAGCCGTATTCTGTATCGTTTCTGTTTTTCTTTATCTGGTTTCTAATGTCCTCCCCTTCTTCCTTCATTTCATTTCTTTTCTCTTCTTTTCTTTTTACCGTTTCTCTTTGAATTTTTAACCCTGCATATTTTCTTTCCTCCTTTGCATCTTTATTTTCATTTGTTTATAAATAAATCATCTTTTTTTTGTTTCCTTCTCTTTCTTGTTTATTTATTTATTTATTTATTTATTTGTTAAATTTTTTCTTGATCTTTTCTGATTGTTTACTAATAGTTTTTACTTTGTTCTTTCTTTTCATTTCAAAATAAACATTTTTTTGTTTATTTTTTGCTTTATTTGTTTACTCTTTTACACTTGTTTCTCATTATGCTTTTATGCAGTCATTCTCATTTCTTTTATTTTATCTATATATCTCTCTATTTATTTTCTTTTATATATTGTTTTTTCCCTTTTTATTTATTTATTTACTTACTTTAACTTTAATTATTCATTAGCCTCTGTCTTTGTTTTGGGCTCTGTCTCTGTCCCCTCTCATTCTTTCTTTCGTTCTTTCACTCGACCCATGTCATCTTCCTTCCTTTTTACAATCTTTCTTTCTTTCATACTGCATCTATGTCGTCTTACTTTCTTTTTTCAATCATAATTTCACCCCCTTTTGTTTACCTTCATACGCAGACATCCTCCTCCTGAGCAGGATTATTCGAGTCACTTATCAGCATTACAAAATATTGTATGCATTTTGATGCTTGTTGTATTTTTTCCTCCCCAAAATGTCAGTAATAAGAAAGCACTGGGACCGGCTGCTTCTGCAGCTAATACATCCGAGAGCGAGTGTGTGCTGGAGCGATAGAGGGCAAGTGGAAAATTACTCTAACAAGCTTTATTTTTTTTAGGAGTTTAGAAGGACAGAAAATTGCGACGGGTTAAGAAAAGAATCGAGGAGAAGACTGCAAGTCATGACCATCCTGCCTGGAGGAAACAGACCTAACGAGACACCTTAAAAACTAAAATGATCAAATAAACGTAATCTGACAAATACGACTGTGTGTAAAAGGTGCAATATAGGACATTTAAAATCCATCTCATCGCTTTATTAAAAAACTTCAAATAAATGTTTTTTAAACATCATCATTATAAGCTTCCTTTTATGTGCATGTGTATTTTTTTTTTATTATTACGCTAATTGCTTTTTCACATCCTGCTCTTTTAATTCCGAACCTCTGCATGACACCAATTCAGAGCAATGACACGAACAGCCACCTTTAAACCACCACTAATTAGCCCTAAAGATAGATCAACTAAATACACGTAGAGACGTGAGTGCGGACACGTGCGCCCCCGCCTCGGGAGGCCGTGATGACCGCCGTTCCTCTTTCCTTCACGTTGAACCTTTATAACCCCGACTGTATTGTACTGTACTGTATGTACTGTAAGTGCAGAATGTTTTCTTCAGTTTAAACCAAGAAGCGAAATCAGAATAACATCAGGGGTCGGGTCACTGTCGACGTGCAGCGTTTAGGAGAATATTTCTTCTTCCTCAATTATCAAACTGAATACAAAAAGCATTTTAGACGAGAAACGTGGAAAATCCAATTAGTTCAAGAAAAAAGAAAAAAAAACCTCGGTTTAATTTTACGGAGACTTGATAATGTGAGCCTTGATAAATAGGCTTCAAATCTTATAACCGGTGATGAGTCACTGAACTCATAAGCGTTTCGTGAAAGAAATTCATAAATTAGGACAATTAAGACTAGTCAGTTAAATAGGACAAAAGAAATGGCGCCCTTCAAAAGGACAAAGAATTTGTCTGCATTTATGTGCCTGAGGGTTTTTCACCGCAGTAATTCAGCCTTGGCCAATTCCCCCTAAACCCCACCCCCAAACCCCACCCCACGCCCCCAGGCACTTAACATGCAACAGCGAAGTCTAGTGTACATCCTCCACAACACACGAAGCTAAACCAACCGAATCTTTTCAAACTGTGTAGCACACTCTGAGGAAAGCGCTACCCGCCCTCTTTTGCATAGATGAACTCACAGACATGCCCATGATTATATATGTGAACGCTGAATCTTGTACCTGACAGGAGGGAGAATACCATCACTTCCTGCGCAGAGAGGACAGCCAACCCTTTACGATTTAACTAAAATGGAGTTTTGTTGGCATCACTAAATGTACATCAGGCGTGCCTTAGATCTCTTATTTTATCATTTGGGCCGGCTTACTTCCGCCCTATAAAAGTGCCCTTTATGTGGCAGTGCTACATCACGACCGTGGTCGAACCTCTGGCCAACATTCACACATTTGGGAAGTTACTTTGGATTGGACACTGGGAGAACATGCAAACTTCGTGCACACAGACACCGAGGCAGGAATCGAACCCGGACTCTGGAGGTGCAAGGTGACAGTACTAACCACTAAGCCACCGTGTCACCTTCATTACTATGAACAGATAAATAGAAGGAAAATAAGTGAGGGGCCTCCGAGTGGCTCAGTCCTATCATCCGGAGATCACTGGTTCGATTCCCAGGTGATGCTGTAACCTCTCACAGCCGGAGGTCTAGAGAGAGCTGATTGGCCGAGCTCTCTCAGGGGGCGGGATGAGAGGTACTTAGTGCTCCCACATTAATCACGGCTCTACAGCCAATCAGGGGCGTCAGTGAGCTCATACAAGTGGAAGAAGCGGAAGAAACAAATGATAGTCTTCAGCCCTCCAGACTGAGGGGTAGTGGGAGCCCCCTAGTGACTGGGAGGAATTGGACATGACTAAATTAGGGGGGGAATTTTTTTTTTTCTCTTTTACGGATTCTTTGTTTGTTTTTGGCTTACGAAAAACATTTATACACAACTTTAACTAAAAGACCCCTGGTATAAACCGAGCAGCCCCACTTGGTATGGACGAGAGGCAGGATGCCAGGAGACGGTTTATTAAAGTGGAAGTGGGAACATTGGCGAAATTCAACCAAGAGCAGAAACTATGGCTAAGACCAATACTAATGCTAATGCTAATCACAACGACAACAGAGAAGCTAATTGGGAAAACACTGACGGCAACGAGGAAGACAGAAATAACTGTAACATGGACTATAATCAACTTAACAAGGTGCATTTGAATAATATTATGACAATGTGACTGTGGGGAAGTGCATGATGGGAACTGAACAAGTTTCAACATAAAATTCTCACAAATCGTTCATTCGCTATACCGGTTATCCAGTACAGAGTTGCAGGACAGGACAGGACAATTTGGAAACGCCAATTAGTCAAAATCTTGGACTGTGAGAAGAAAAAGCACCAAGCACATGAAAAAGGTGGGAATCTAACCCGTGACCCTGTAAAAACCAGGGTTCAAAATACAACAGGATCATGATACTTGGAACTCATCGGGTGCAATGTGCTAGTTAGTCTAACAGCTGGCTACAAATGCATCAACATATGGGAATATAACAATGAGGATGAAGGTGCTAAACACTTTGTTTAACGTAGTATTTGAGTTACCTGCTACTGCGTCCTGTCCGGCTCCATCTTAGTCTCGCCGTTGTGCTTTTCGCTGTTGGTGTGCGACAGACGCGTGGACATGGTGGCCGCCTGGACCACAGCCTTGAAGCTGCGCTTGCGTTTCTGCACATTCTGCTCCGGGTGAAAGATGATGATGTAGACTTTGGGGATGTAGAGCATGCCCAGGGACACCGAGGCACTCAGGCTCATGGAGACGGTCAGCGTGGTCGTCTGGATGTACATCTGGAAAAGGCACGATCGCAATCCACGGGTGAACATTAACCAGGAATATTATTCAAAATGAACAAATACAATCTGAGCATGAACAAATACAAGAGGAGAGATGTTTTTTTGGATTATATTCATTTTGTTTTACTGTACAGGGTGAGCATGGAGTTCTTCCCTCATTATGGACAAACATAGAAAAAGACATGACTGTTGACCAATTAATATATATATATATTTATATAATTAATTATATTTTTAATTACAGAATTTAAATAGATTTTGTACAATACACAGTCCAGTGCAAAAGTCTTGACCCCCATTTCTCACTCACCTTCTATACCACTTTACCCTGTATTCAGGGTCACGGGGACCTGGAGCCTATCCCAGGAGGAGTACACCCTGGACAGGGTGCCAATCCATCGCAGGGGACACACACATACTGTATGCACACACTACAGGCGCTTTGGGAACGCCAATTAGCCTACTGTACACTGCGTACCCAGAGGAAACCCACCAAGCACAGGAAGAACATGCAGACCCCATGCACACAGAGACGGAAATTAAGTCCGGCCAGGAATCGAACCCGGACCTTGGAGGTGCAAGGCGACAGAGCCATTTCGCATTATCAAATTAAATGAAATGGGAGCAAATGTTTTTCTGTGAGAGGCTGCAAAGTGCCGAAAGATATAATTGTAAAATTTGCCTCTGCAGCGACCTCGTTTCCCCTCTCGTCTGTTCCAACCGTCTGTTCCGCATCAGCAGTACACTAATCACTGACCTGACCATCTGCGCCTGTTTCTCACTGGTTCATGTCTTAAGTTAGATGTGTTTTATGCTTGAATGATTCATAGGTCACTGTGTGGCTTAACAAACACAAACATCCATTAGAAACTGCTCAGGTTCAGGGAATGGAGTAAAAATGAGAGACAAAAACTTGGCAGAAACGAGAGGCGAAAAGGTTTTTCAGGAAACCTAGAAAACTATTCCTCAAGACTACTGTACATTCAAAGTCAAGACCTTTGGCCAGTACTGTATAAAAACAAATAGGCGGATGAGGAAATAAATAGATGGACAGACAGACAGACAGATAAACAGATAGATAGATAGATAGAGCCTTTTCCTACGACTTCATTCAAATGAAAATTTTATATAATTATTTATCCCGTTTATAGAAATTCATCCCCTCCGAATTTGCTCGAACTACTCATGTAATCAGGTAGATTGAGACAGACTGTGCCGAGAGAAATCTCATTACACTCATTACACACTCCATCTCCCCTATGATTAGTACCACAACCGCTACGTTCCTATAAACCCTTAGTTATCCTTCTTCCTCCGTTTCCGTATGTCATCCTGAATGTGCTGAAAACACGAGTGATGGTGCAGCGCGTTTATCCACACAGCAGGAAATTACTACTTCCAAGGAACAGCCAGCGTTACACCACAACCCTATCTTCCCGCCAGCTCAGCTCCAGCTCGTCGACAAAAAGGCCCAACAGTTCAGCCACTAGTTAAGTCCTTACAGTATGTAGCGAAAAATATGCAGAATGAAGTCTTTTGAATATGAATGTGCCAAAGCAAGCAGCAACCTGCCAGGCCCGTGATAACATGCCAGAGTTGCGTCTCAAGCAGTTTCCCTTTTGATGCCAGCTTTCACATGGCAACGCGCAAACACTGGAAGAGATGAGACATGCAGAAAAAAGAAAAAAAACAGAAGACGTCTTCTCCCCCTCACCCTCACCACCCCTCCTGTCTTTATCTCCTGAAGACACACCATGACATGGAGACAAAAGCCCTGCTTCATAGCAGCGAGGGGTTTAATTGTGGTGGGAGGCAGATAAGACGAGCGCGGGGGAGCCGGAGAGACAAAGCCTTCACCCATCCTAATAAAGCTGAGAGAAGTCACCAGGGGAATGAAGAAGTCCAGCGTTCGCCGGTTCGGCTCCGCGCGTCCCCTCCGCCAGGTGAACTACCACCGAGGCCCGAAGTCCTTTTCTCTTCATCGCAACCGCAGTACGCACCACGACTCCTGGTGCGGTTTGTCTTCGTCATTTCCTTTTTATTGTTTTAAAGAGTTGATATTTCAATACTTGAAAGCTGTCAGCCGTTTCAAAAACACATGAAAATGCAGGAATGAAAGGGAAAAGAGGAATCTGATAGCAGAAAGCGCACGCCATGTCTACCAGAAATGCATTTATCTGTTCAAGTACAAACTTTCATTACAAACATCCTCGCTTCACATTCTTTTATCAAATTTCTCACTTTCTTTCCCATTAAAAAAAACTAAACAAAACTTAGGAGTGTAAATAAACGGCCATGTCCCTGACCAGGCAGTTACTAAGGATGAATGAATGAATGAATGAATGAATGAATGAAACGATGTATGTATGAATACAGTACAGTATGTTCATTTGACTGAATATTGGTCTTAGTGCTGTAATCTTCATATCTGAATGCCAATAGTGTGACTTTTTGCCTGGGTCCTGTGAGATCCCTGTCTTGATGATATGCTTGTGAGTGAGTGAGCTTAAAGTCTTTGCCTGATTTTAAATATCCAGTACTGTGCACCTGTAGTCATGACGAATAGTTCTTCAGGTTTAATGGAGGACTTTTATGGCTTCGTCTCTCATTTGCAGTCCAGCAGTCCCTGTACAGTTTCAGAAGAAAGGGTTTAGTTCGTTAAACCACACAGTGACCTACAGTATGAATCATTCAAACATAAAAAAAAAAAACAGGCCTGATTACT
>JAOTQY010000029.1:11750855-11764719 GCA_026413445.1 Dolichallabes microphthalmus
CCGGTCAGAGTGTTCCGGTCGAGGTGTTGACTTGATGCATTTTTATTCCAACTGGTCCATTATTCTGACTTTTGGTGGGATATTTGAGTCCATGTAATTCCTTCCTAATAAAAGAGTTCTTCATTCCATCAGCAAAGGTCCGGTTTGGCTGCAGGCTTTTAAAGCAGCCAAATAAGATGAGTGGAGATGAACTGATTAAAACAAGTGGAATCAGTGATGGCGCCTGCCTGGTTTTGAAGGAAAGCCTGCAGCCACACCAGCCCTTTGTGGATAAGATTGAAGACCCCCCTGGTCTATGACTTCACCTGGTCCATGTCTTTGCCATTCGCTGCTCCTTCAGTCAGGGAAAATGCCATTAAATGCATACTGAGGCATTCTTAGCATTATGTGTGCTCAGCATGATTCAGCCCAGACAAACGTCTGAAATACCAGACGCTTTATTCTCTCTCTCTCTCTTTCTCCCAGCCGTTCTTTTCTCTCTCTCCTGTGAAGACGACGATAAACATCTTCTTACAGAAAGCTTCATCACATCAATAATTATATATTGCTCTTTGAAGAAGAACATGATTTTAGTTTGCTTGTTACTAGACTTTGATTACATGAACGTCTACCATACCAAGTCCTTGTGTTACTATGGAAACCGCGGCTTACTGTATTATTAGCAACTCACAATTTGCTGGAAGTAAAGACACCGTGATACTGAGACCATGTTTTACTCAAAGCATTTACTTCTTGATCCATCATCGCAAAACAAACCAATACACTCTACAATTACACTTTGGGATTAATAAAAAAAAAAACTCTATCTATCTATTTATCTATCTATATTAGGATCGTGGACTAAATTTCAAGCACCAGCTACAGTACACTTCCGTTTCAATCCACGCTATCCCACGGTTGTGTTTGAAACGAGTCCTGAAAAATGATGGATGTTCCAAGAGTTATTTAACAATGTTGTTACTGCGGTTCACACCACTTCACTGGGAGCCTATTAGAAGGGGGGAAAAAAGTATACTGAAGAAAGCAATCTCGCAGCCTGATTAGATAGCCTATTACTATGATAGCCTCAATTTATATTACATGTCACAATGTCATTATTCATTGAATCATCTTCAGCAAGCGCTGTTTTACTGTTCTTGCCTCAGTAACCGGAGTACAGGATCGAAACCAAGACCCCGGAGCTGTAGGGTGCACCGCTGTGACACTCATTCCATTATCGTAGCGGTAAATAAATTCATGGCGGTGATGCAGTGATGCGGTCACAGCGGTACGCATGGCACAAATACTGCGATCGTGGGTTATTCATTGCTAACGGAATGCCAAGGAGAGGGAAAATGCTTTGTTACAGGAGCTACCTAATGTAAAAGGCGTTTTAGGGATATTTACAGTATTGTATAAAATAACCTTTTAGAAAGTTTTAGAGGTCGATCAGTGTAAATTGCGCGAATGTTCAACTCCACACTCAAAAAAGAGTAATTTCTCAGCTTGAGTAGCTTTTCCGTGTCCATTTTGCGGAAATTTGTAACGTACTTATTTCTACAAGGCCCGTTCGAGTCAAACCGGGACTTTTGATTGCACAGAATAACAACACAATTAGCTCCCTTTATTTTTTTCTATATTATACCCTGCGCTACACTAATGCACTTCTCCCAGCGTTTCACTAGCACTTGGATACCATCAAGGTAGAAAGTTGTCTCAGGACACCAGAGCAATTATCCACGTCTAATACGCTGGCCTCCCAGGAACTCCACGTACAGTAGAAATGGCTTGGAGCAAAGGGAGTCAGGACTATATGGGGGATGTGGCAATAACAATCAAGATATGTTTCTGTAATGTGCAATTGGTGTTGGTGAATGATTGTGTGTACAGTTCCCACAGACAGATGCGTCTCTTTTGCAAGTAAGTGACAAGTTATTTATCTTTTCTTTTTTTTTTTTTTTAAGGATCAGGCGTTCCACTCTCTGAATGTTCACGGGAATGACTGCAGTTCTCAGCTGGGATCGTCATTCATGGACATATGTCCTTCTTTAAAACATTTTTCATCGTTCAAGAGACTTGAGTCTCATCACTGTAGTGTACTTGAATGCCTACTGCACATTTCTTTCATAAGTAAGTCCCGGTTTCACTTGAACACCCTTTGTATTTAATTATCCTAAACATAACAGTTTTTACCATTATTTATTTTTGTTCAGATTACATCTTTTACTTGAGGGGAAATTCTGCCCTTATTTTAAACAGAAATAATTAAATTTGAATAATTTGAACACAATTTCTCATTTATTTCTAGATTGCAGGACAACAGTGAAGAGACATCAAAGACATCACGTATGACGTAATGATGTAATGAGAAACAATAACCCATCATCACTTTTACGACATGATGGTCAATCTATTTGGAAAATTACAACACCCTTAAATGTACATTATCGTCGAGTGCAGCCGCAAAAAACCATCAAACGGTCTGATGAAACCGGCTCTCATGAGGACCGTCACAGCAAAGGGAGACCAAGATTTACCTCTGCTGCAGATGGTAAATTCATTTAGACTTACCAGCCTCGGAAATGAAAAGCACGTCAGATTACAGCCTACATGAATGCTTCATAGAGCTCTCAAGCAGGAGACATGTCTCATCATCAACCGTTATTTTTATACATAGTTCTATAACGCACAGCGGAGACAATAAATCAATTTTTTTTTTAAAGAATTAGAAGGCGTTTCCAAACCTTTGTTTTGTAGTATATAGGAATTTCTCACTCGGTATAGAAAATCAATGTGACCGTTTAAAAAAAAACAACGGTTTGTTCTATACTCTATATTTGATCAATCAACTCTCATAAAATAAACATTAATCCAATATCTTACATCAGGATATGATTTCTTCCTAGCCACTTATCCATGATTAGAAACATTTCATCACGCCTGTGATCTCTGGTTTCTTGCTTTACCAAAGATGGTGCAGAATCCGAAAGTGCATGATAAAATATTTTAAAATGAACTGAAATATTTTAACATTTCGAAGATTTTACAGAAGAATGAGGCAAATATTCAGTACTGAAGATGTTGCACAATTCCTACAGTAGGTTGCTATTTCTATTTAATCAGTTGTGTGGTATTGACCATGTTTATTTCTTTGCACTAAAGATGGGATGTTCCTTATCTTTTCTATTAAAGCATTGAATTTGATGTAACATGAATTATGGGGATGATTTATACCAGCTTGCGCAGTCTGTGCCAACTCAAGTGGACAATCAGTGTCAATGAAGCAAATAGGAGACTTTTAAAACGCTAAAAAATGATGTGCTTTAATTTTTCACTCAAGTTATTGCTGATAATATCACTTAGAAAAATTCTATAGAGAAGTTAAATTGAAAAAAAGCCAAACAGAAGCAATTTTAATAGTCCTCACACACACACACACACACACACACACACACACATAGTGTGCAGTACCGTACCAGTCAAAAGTTTGGACGAAAGTTTGGATTTGTTTTCTATATTCTATAACAATACTGTATTTTTAAAACTATAAAATAACACATATGGCATTAAGTAATTACGCAACACCAGCAACACTCAGTTGTTATTGTAAGACACGAAGGTCAGCTGTTCTGGAACAGTTCTTGCAAGAACAGTATTGTGTCAAGTGCATTTGCAAAACCCATCAAGCACCGTGATGAAACTGGCTCTCATGAAGAGCTTCCCAGGAAAGTGAGACCAAAACCTACCTCTGCTGCAGAGGAGACGTTCATTTAGAACTTTACTGATCCAAATATGGAAGTACAAAAGACCTGATAATCACAGTGGAAATAACATACCATATCTAAGCTTCTGTCCAACCCTACCATCCATCCATCCATCCATCCAGGACCTACTGTAGTCCAACTAGGGACTGTGGAGCCCAATGGTGACCTTTATATTCATTGTCCAACCCTACACCTTCGCAGAATTTTAGACCCATGTTTAATTTTCTAGCCTGAAACCTACAGATCATTGATGAATCAGTTTCGTCTCACCTGGAAAGAGATCAGGATGAAGGTAATGACGAGTTGCGACGTCGGGCTGATGAACCTCGGCGGCGTCACTGATTTCTTGCCCTGTTCGAAGATGCGGTAGATGCGGTTGGTTTTGGTCAGCATGGCCGAGTAGGTGATGCACATCCCGAGGCCGAGCAGCAGCCTGCGGAAGGCGCACACCACCGTGTTGGGCTCGGCGATCAGCAGGAACGTAATGAGGTAGATCAGGAAGATGCCCGTCAGCAGCACGTAGCTCAGCTCACGTCCTGAGGCCCGCACGATGGGCGTGTCGTTGAAGCGCACGAAGACGACGACTACAGACAGAGTGGCCGCGATGCCCAGGATGGCCAGGAACATGGGCACGACAGCCCAGGGCGAGTGCCAGTCCAGCTTGATGATGGGTGTGGGCACGCAGGCGGTGTGGTTCGCCAGGGGCCGCATGTCGAACGGACATATTTCGCACGCCAACTCGCCCACCTGGTACTGGTAGCCATCACAGAGCTCGCAGTGCCAGCAGCACGGTACACCTTTCACCATCTTCTTCCTCTCGCCCGGCCGACACGGGAAGCTACACACAGACAGAGGGATGTAGTTCTCACCTCCGGCCCACTGCGTCTCCTCCACCTGAGGCATAATATATATGTAATAATATTATATTAGGAATTTTTCTTTGTTAATGTACAGAATAACTGAAATTGTAAAAGTGGTACTTGGTACCATAAAACAATAGATGGGGTATAAAAATATAGGTAAGTGCAGCTATAAGAAAAAAAAAAATCAATCATCAGAGTTGATAACATTGTAGAACATTCCAGAAACCCGAGTCAGTCCTTTTATCACTTACTTTATAGCAGCTATAAATAGTTATTCCTCATGAACCGGTATTTTCACTCTCTCTCTCTCTCTTAAAGCTGGAAATCTGAAGAAGTGTCCAGGCTGAAGAACTTAAAAATAACGTCCTATTTTTTTCTTTGGTAGAAATAAAACCCTGCACTAAACAACATGAATCTTAACAAGTGAATCTCGTCACAATCTATTATATAAATATATATAATAAGATTAATAAGATTATAACAAACCAAATATAGGATTATTAAGTCTATTTTATTTTATTTTTTTAATGTAACTTTCGTGGCCTCCGAGTGGCGCAGTGGTAAAGCTCTCGCCCTATCATCCGGAGATCGCGAGTTCGATTCCTGGGTGATGCTGTAACCTCTCGCAGCCGGAGGTCTAGAGAGAGCTGATTGGCCGAGCTCTCTCAGAGGGGAGGGATAAGAGGTACTTAGTGCTCCCACATTAATCACGGCTCTACAGCCAATCAGGGGCATCCTTGAGCTCGCGCACGCGGAACGAGCGGATAGCGCTGTCCTCCGAGTGTGTTACTCCGCCCCCAACGGTGCGTGAGCGAGCAGTTTGAAAAGATGCGTTCGGCTGGCGTCACGAGGTTCGGAGGAAACACGTGATAGTCTTCGGCCCTCCTGACTGAGTGGTAGTGGTAGCCTTAATGTGGAGCCCCCTAGTGACGGGGAGGAATTGAACACGACTAAATCAGGGGAAAAAAAGCAAAAAAACATAACTTTCTTATTCTGGTGGCACGGTGGCATAGTGGTCAGCACTGTCGCCTCGCACCACAAGGGTTGAGGGTTTGATTCCCTTGGGTCTGTGCTTGGAGTTTGCATGTTCTCCATGTGCTTGGTGGGTTTCCTCTGAGTACAGTACTCACGTTTTTCCTCCCACAGTCTAAAGACACGCAGATTAGGCAAACTGGTGTTCCCAAATCGACCCAGAGTGTGTGTGTGTGTGCCCTGTAATGGACTGGCATTCCGTCCCTGGTGTACCCTGCCTTGAGCCCAAAGTCTCCTGGGATAGGCTCCAAACCCCCCACAACCCTGTACAGGATAAACACTATAGAAGATGAATGACTGAATGAACTTTCTTGTTCTATTGGCTAGTTCTTAACATGGATTAGTTGAAAGAAGCAAAAATGATCTATCAATAAATCAAGAAGTTTATATTTAAAAATACTGTACATAACTTGTACATTTGGTTTGTTGAACTCTTTAGATCTATGTGATTGGATTCAAGATATTTTCACTTGATTCCCTTTTTGCAGTGTGTTATACGGTTATATATCATTGATATATTGATAGCGTGATGCATTGTGGTGCACTGACCTCCTGATCAGACCAGCATATTTACAGTAAAAAAAATAAAGAAATACTGTAAGATGCACACTGTACGACGATCAGTTCGGGCTTGTACAGGATTGCACTCAAATGTTTTTGGAGTTCCTTTTTTTTTTTTAAATACACCACCTGGTTATTTAAAAAATGGTCAAATTATCTGCGTTAAGTCTGCATTTAGGAAAACTTCAACACATTATCAATTCCTGGAGAGACACTGATGAACCGTCAACTTCACGGGACAAAGAAAATGGATGGAGACATCACATAAACACTTGGTGAAGCTCTCACTCATCGTCTATAGTACAATCCCAGGAGACTTAGGGCATGAGGCAAGGTACTCCCTGGATGGGGTGACAATCCGACGCAGGGCACACACACAATACAGGACATTTGGGAATGGCAATTAGTCTAATCTGGACTGCAGGAGAAAACCAGAATACCCGGAGGAAACCCCCGCCAAACATGAAGAGAACATGCAAACTCCACACAAACAGACCCTGAGGCGGGAATCCAACCCAGACCCTGGAGGTGCAGGGTGACAGTGCGTGATGAGAACTTACAGGATTAGGACAAAACAGCTGTGTGTCCATAAGAAAACCACTTGTTAGTGAGACTGATCCAAAAAAAAAAAAAAAAAGCTTGAATTTGATGGAGAGCACAAAGATTGGACTTTGGACTAATGGAAAAAGGTCTGATGCTTCCAGATTGACCTTATTCCAGGTCTATGGAGATTTTCTACCCTGACAGTACGAGCATTCTCCAGGTCCCCGATTGTGAAAGAGTGGTTCTGGGAGCATGAGGAATCATTTTATAAAACAGGAAGTGGACCCACGTTGATCCGGAGGTGGTTGGTCCACTGGCCGATGACTTTGTATCCGGGGCTGCTTGTGTTGCTGAACTGATACTGAAAGATGTCGTAGCGGCCGGGAGCGTCGCCGTTCTCATTGAACAGGACACCGGTTCCAGCACTTCCTGCACACAATACAAAGAAAATATATCATTCATATTTACTGTAATGTGCTTTACACCAGAAAAAAAAACTGTTAAAGTGTCTTTCCCTAGGAAACAACAATCCCAGAGGGGGGAATCGATACTGAACTACTACATAAAGTATCATTTTGGATCAAAACAAGAATATGAAATAGAAAACCATCCTGCTTAACATTAGGTTATCTCATATTGTCTCATATAGGGATTTTTTTGCCGCAGAGCTTGACATTTCATAACAATAAGCTCGTATTTGTAGAGTTGTGTTATTTTCACTCTGCTGTTTGACATTTCATAATAAGCAGCGAATAACTCCTGGTTATCAAGTCAACATTTTCATTTAAAGGAAAGATGATGATAAAACATGAAAACAAATCAGCAAACGTAATAGAAGCAAGAGGGCATTTTCACCCCTGCCAGGCCTTTTTACACCTGGACGTGAAAGCTCATTCCACAAAGATGGTTTCAAACATGATGCTAAAACTGAATACGGTGGAATATGTGAGGAATAAAACCAAACCAGACAACATTCTGGCACGAAAAATGTAGCAACATGCCGACTGATTTTAATTTGTCCAGGCAGCGTATTTAAACCAAGCTACCCTGTACCAGATGTGGCATGGTGGTTTAGTGGGTGGTACGGTCACCTCTCACCTCCAGAGTTTGGGGTTTAAATCTTGCTTCTTGTCTGGGTCGTTCGCTCTTTTGTCATGTGACTCCCATAGACACTAAGCAGTGCAATAGATTAAAAAAAGAAGAAACGACTCAGACTAGAAGATATGAGAGGGGAGCTGCTCATTCTGTTTACTATTATATGTCCCTTGGTTGCATTGTAATATTTTCATTAATGGAGCTATAGCCAGAATTTTTGTATGTACTGTAGACGTGTTGGGGGTCTGTTTATTGAAAATGTAGCATTTTCTTTTATCAAAAGAACGAAATGGACTAAATGACTCAAAAAAAGATTCCTTCATTTTGATGAACGAGATTCAAAGAGTCACTAAAATGATTCAAACTTCCCATCACTACTAAGTTCCATGGGATAGACTCCAGACCCCCCACGTGACCCTACACAGGATAAGCTGTATAGAAACAGAATAATAGTAATAAAAAAAAACATGATCTGCCCGTCTGAATTGTGATTCCAAATCAAACTCTATACATGATGTGATTGATATGTTGATATTAAAAGTACAAGGGGTGTTCAAGTCAAACCGGGACTTTTTGATTGTGCCGAATAACAGAACACAGTTATGAGAGTAAGAAATGCACTAATGTACGTATCTTAGATTTCACTAGTCCTGGATACCATCAAGGTAGGAAGATTTCTCAGGCTAGCGCCTGATTCATGTCTGAAACCCTGGCCTACCAGGAACTCCTTAATGGCCCAAACAGGCGGAAATGTCTTTGAGCGAGGTCAGAACTGTAAGGTGGATGTGGCAATAACTCCTAGCCAAATTCCTGTAATGTGCAAGTGGTATTTGTGAATGATCCTGAACAAGTTATCTGTCGATTATCAAAGATCAGACGTTCCACTTGCTGAATTTTCACGGGAACGGTGGGCTCTGTGCCACCTCAGCCAGAATCGTCGTTCACGGATGTACAGCGTTGTTTAAAACGTTTGCACCATTTAAATGTTTTACTGCCGCAAACAAATCAAAATGTCAATGGGTTTTATTCACCAGAAAGTTTGTTCATCACAAATCCCAGTTTCGCTTGAACGCACATTGTACATCAGTATACAACATGAATATAAGTTACACTTGAGCGGTGATCCATTATAGGAAAATAATTAAGAACAGGATGGTGTGATGCCACGGAGTGATTTTAACGCATCAAAGTTTCCTATAATAAAAGTTTCAGACTTTTATTATCTTTTTCTTTTTCTTGTTCTGATAAACAACTTAATTTCTGTTATCACTTATCAGCTTTAGTAGCTGCAAACATTTATTCTCTTGCCATTCTCTAGTTAATTAACATATGATGAAAAACAATTACACCTTGTCATGTTACTGCGAAAACGCAAAAACTGTCCACCTTGCGTCAGAAAAATCAACACTGAATTTTATAGAATTGAATTTTTCACATGAGTCAGTCTCATCATCCGTTGGGTGCAGCACTTTCCAAATGTGCACAAACATTACTTTTTTCCTAACTTGACCTTTAAAAAAAGAACAGTATAATCCAGAACAATATAATAAATCGCCTTAACTTTCCCCGGAAACGCGAGCTCAGACTCATCCAATCACAGCCGCTCTAGAAGCGGTCCAGAGGGAGTTCCCTCTTCTTCATTCCTCTCCAATCTCACAGAGCTGTCCGTGCTTTTTCGCTTCTTCCTCCAAGATCCATTCATGCATACTTGATAACCTGATAAACGTTGCATTCGATCTGCGTTCTGGGCCTGATGACGATAAAAAGAAGAAAAAAGAAAAGAAAGGGGAAAAAAATGCAGGGAAGAAACCCGGCAGCGTTGTGAATTTTAGCCGCATTTTTCAGCTCGTTCATGGCGATTATCCTTTGATAATCTGTAGTTCCTGAACATCTTTCTTCTCTTTTCTTTTAGCCTCATTTGATGTCTTTGGACAAAAATAGTACCTCCTTGTGTGGGTTTTCCACCCGTCTTCTGAAACATTGCACACTCCTCGTTCGGATGCTTCAGGCTTTCAGTCACAAAAGAGACAGAGATCGAGCGGTCCGTCTCCTAAGGTGGAAAAACCTTAATGGACAGTCCGTTTAGAAATCCGGGGCCAGTTGTGGCTGGAGAAATAGCGTTTTATAAATGCTGGGGGGGTCGTGACGAGTCAGACGGGGAGAAAAGAAGAACAGCAAAGTGAAAGAGTAAAAGAAAGGGAGAAATGTGAAGTACTGGTAATGGAGCGCAGAGGTACCCTCGATTCAGATGTGCTACTCACACAGACGCAGTGGTGCTGCAGGGCAGAGTGCTGGTTCTGAAAGCATGCGCTAAACACACACACACACACACACACACACACACAAAAATATACTCGCTGACCTACAGCCGACGCTGAGCTCCAAACACTGAGATTCATTAATGTTCTTCTATGAATGTAGAGACGGCTGTGTATGTCGAATCCCGAACTTACACTTGCCTCAGGTCACAATATTAATAACTTCAATTCAATCGATATAAATGAAAGAGAGGTTTTGTCTGTACATTAGTCAGAACTCGCTCTTTCAACGATATCTTTTTTTTATCTTTCTTTCTTCTCCCTAATTTAGTCGTGTCCAATTCCTCCCCGTCACTAGGGGGCTCCACATTAAGGCTACTACTACTACCACTCAGTCGGGAGGGCCGAAGACTATCACGTGTTTCCTCCGAACCACGTGACGCCAGCCGACCGCATCTTTTAGAACTGCTCGCTCACGCACTGTTAGGGGCGGCGTAACACACTCGGAGGACAGCGCTATCCGCTCCTACCGCGTGCGCGAGCTCACAGACGCCCCTGATTGGCTGTAGAGCCGTGATTAATGTGGGAGCATCACCCGGGAACCGAACCAACAATCTCTGGATGATAGGGCGAGCACTTTACCACTGCGCCACTCGGAGGCCACAATGATATCTTTAAGTTTCACATATTGGAGGACCCGAAACCAGTCTCAGAAATATTTCTGTATGTCTGTATGTCTGTATGTCCGTCCAGCCGATTTTGTCACAGCATCACGCAAAACTGTCTGGACAGAAATTAATGAAACTTAGCCCGTCCTTCGGTATTTGCCTGAATTTAAATCTGTGCCATAAATTAAATCAAAATGTTGAGTAGAAGTGACGTCATGAGCAGTTATGTGCCAGATTACATCACAACACCTGGGCGTGGCTATACATGCCACTCAACCGAGCCAATCAACGCAATAGTTTACTGTAAATACACAGAGTACGCAGAAAACACAGGAACTAGCATAATTCATCTACAAAGCAGCCAAAGCCTCACCAGACACAAACGAAAGCGCAACACAGCATGGCTTACTCCAAATAAAGGCAAGTATACTATGGAAAGTGAACCTTCAAAGATGTATGGACGGATCAATGTATGTTTATTCTTCCTGCAGGAAGTTTAAAACCCTGTTCGTCTTATATTTTCTGAAACACTTGTATCACGTCATTTTACATATACAATCTAAAGACATGAAGTCATCTATTCCTTTCATTACAATCCACATGCCTTTAACTAATCGTCGGCTCAAAAGTTCAAATCCTGACGGCGATACAGACGTCCATAGCCCGAGATCGAAAGACTCCCTTTCTCAATCCTAAATCCCTCTCTAATCCCTGATCAAAGGCACCACTTGGTGTGTGGAACAAGGGATTATACATCATACATAGCACGCTAGCTTTATATTTAGCGCTATTTGGGATTCAAGGAAGTTAGTTGATATTCTAAAGTGGAATAAGCGGAAATAAAAACGCGAGTTTCTGAGGACTGTCCACCACCTACATGGTTTATTCTCCTGAGGAACTGTCGTATAAAGGCAATATCACACTCGTGGTCGTGCTGTTGTACTGAATATCAGCACGGCTGATACTGCACAAGAGCGCTCCTCCTTGTGTGACATTGATTAATGTAAGTTCTGCTTTACAGAATCGCTAAGTCACACCAATGGCATTTTCATTTTCTCCTTTCTTTCTTGAATCCTTCACAGGGCACAAACATGCGATTTGAACTATGGGAGGGAACCGCAGAACCCTGAGGAAACCCATCGAGCAGGGGAGGACATGCAAACTCCACGCACACAGACCCCGAGACTGGAATCGAACCCATGGAGGTGCGAGGACACTGTAATAAACACTACGCTACCATGGACACATCATGATGATTAGCAGATCATTCATAGATTACAGTATAATTACAAACTTCCCGCCTCCATTGACACGTCTTCTTCTTTCTTTCTCGATGAAAGATCATTATTGAAAATCCACTAGTAGATGGTGTTGTAGTGAACAGTGTGGAATGAGAAATTTTTTCCTCTAAAAATCCTCTTTCTCAGTAATCTCATGCCTTGCTGACTCGATCCAAGTGTTTCGAAGTCGCATGAGAATGAATACTAGATTAGGCTCAAGAAACACACAGCTTTGCTGATTATCGAGCTCGAGTGCAATATTAATGAAGGAATGTTTAAAAAATAAAAATGCTTTCAGTGAGCGCATTTTGTGTCAAAACATTTAAAAATAATGAGAGTTTGGTGCATTTTCACAGTCCATTATCCTAACTAAGTGTGTGAGGAGCTTCGAAGCTAGGTACTGGAAAATAAAAACGGCTCGTCAGTGGAAAAACAGAAAATAAGTGTAAATGTTGGAATGAGTGATTACTTTAAAGATCTTCTATTTAGAGTTTTTATCTGATTTTTGCCTGTCTAGGATTTTACTACTCTGAGTGTGTGTGTGTGTGTGTGTGTGAGGTCTGGGATCCTTATCCGAACTCACCATTAAAGCTGACAGCGCGTATGTATTTGAGCAGCAAACGACCTTCCACCGGGTCCATCTTGGCACAGAGCCCCATCGCCCCCGGGCACAGGTCCTGGTGCATGTTGTGTAAAGCGTGTGCCATGGCGTAAACGGCGTCGATCACAAACTGCACCTTCCCCTCTTGCTCGTACAGCGAGTCACGGCTGATCCGCTCTTTACCTGAGAGACAGAGAGAGAGAGAGAGAATGAAGGGAGAGAGATATAAATTTCAAGCGACAGCTAAAAAGGTGAGACATTAATGAATAAACATCAGCCTCAATAAGACAAAGAGAGTATTAAAGGCCACTGAAGTCACCCGTCACTGCCACGCTTGTCAGAGTCTGCGCTCGTAGACAAAACTATTTCCGCCTTCCTGTCACCGCCTCCGAATTATCGCCCAGCCTCACCGGCGTGGTTGTTTCATTAAGGGGTTTTATGGACAATTTAAAAAAGAAATCGTCCCCAAAACGCAAAGAAATATGTCTCCCATGTTTTTATAATGCGTGACTAAAAAGAAAGTTGAAGAACAAAGTAAAGAAAAAGAAAAAAATTATATATCAAAGAACTGCTTTCAGATCAAAAATATCTTTGAGGATTCTCTATTGTTTACCGGCTCAACAACAACAACAATAACAACAACAACAACAACATTTTATCAAAGCAAATTCTGCAGAAAAGAAAAGCGCTATGAGAAGCAGTGCGGTTCAGTAAGAGTTCTTCAGATGGTTTCTTTCCTTCCGATTAAACCATCTGAAGAACCTTTAATGAACCTCGAAGTTCCTCATAGTGCTTTTTCTTCTCTGTAGAATTTGCTTTGTCTGGATGTTGTTCTTTTCTTGAGCTGGTAAGAAATAGAAAATCCTCAATTCTTTTTCCCTCCTACTTCTGTAAACTTCTGTCAATCTTTTAAAACCGTTAATACTCGACTGGCACAGATATACAGTATATAGATATATATAGATATACAGATATATATATACCTGTAGATATGTGCCACTCGAGTATTAACGGTTTTAAAAGGTTGACAGAAGTTTAATATATACAGAGTCAGCCAAAACTAAATGTATACACACTTCAGGAACCGAAAGACTTGTATACTGATTTAAAAACTAAATGTATTGCTATACGATATATATTTACTGTACTGTCCTTCCTACGTGTATTACTTCTCAAGTGTTGACGTAGAATAACAGCAAGCTAAACTCCGTTTGAGTCCA
>JAOTQY010000029.1:11912011-11923826 GCA_026413445.1 Dolichallabes microphthalmus
AGGCATTTGGCAGACGCTCTTATCCAGAGCGACTTACATTTTTATCTCATTATACATCTGAGCAGTTGAGGGTTAACTTGGTGGTTGTGGGGTTTGAACCTGGGATCTTCTGAACCGTAGTCCAATGCCTTAACCACTGAGCAATTGATCTTGCTGGCTATTTAGACATCCATTTACTAATATGAATAATTTTTTAAAACACCATTTGTTTGTACTATAAAAATTAGTTTTGTGTATATAATATGTATATATGGAATTATAGGCCTTTGTTAGTCCATAGATAAAAAATTTCTGGTTGTTAACCACAAATAAAATGCACAACGAACTGCTTGTTTTGGCGGTCTAAAATGAGGCAGCCTGCACTCATAATGCTGTAACATTTATCTAATTTGAATATTAACACAGATTTTCAACTGGGATTTTTTAGCTTCCTGATATGTACAGAAATGCACAAAAAACGCTGCCAGGTTTCCTGCTTCGCGCAAGGTTTTAATCATTAAAAAAAGTTTTTTGAAGTATCAGGTGAAACAAACAAACAAAAAAAAGATAGACCAAAAAGAAAAAAAAAAGAAGGGGAAAAAAGTATTAAATAACTGATGAATATTCTCCAGTATCTCTGTAGCCCAGACTCTCTTACACATGCCAGTCCATATGGGATTGTTAAATGTTTGGCGAGAGTTGCCTGTTATCTCCTTTCTTCCTGATGCAACTCGTTCTATACATCTAGACACGGCCATTGTTTTAAGCATTCAGAGGAAATCCAGTGTTATAGAAAGCGCACAGCAATACAATTCTATCAGAACAGCAACAGAGACACGGAGCGCTAGAATGTGCAATGAGTCTGAGATTACAGTGACATGGGATAGACGAAGGCAGAGCGAGAGTAAGACAGCCCAAGAGTGACACTAATAGAGATGTCCTGTGTCAGCTGTCACTCAAGTGTTTCTCAATTTGCTTATGAAAAAGAGCAAGGGAGAAGCAAAGAGAGAGAGAGAGAGAGAGAGAGAGAGAGAGAGAGAACCAGAAAGAGAACAGACACACTTACGATGGCGGAGTAGTCTATGTCCTCTCGGAGTAGATGGCTGTCATTAAGTGTGCGCTTGGCTTTACCCGTCACTGCGTCCACCGGGCCTTTGTCCACCTGATATTTTATAGCTCTGTACAGCTTGTACAGGGGCTCGCCTGCCACCTCCTACAAACAAATAAGATAAAAAGCTAGTTTTATTTCTCAAAGGTATCCTGATCCATTTAATATTAATTGTTAAACTAATTTTATTGTGATCAGACAATTATATCTTGTAATACAATTTTTCTTTTTTTATATCAAATTTTTCTTTTATACATGCATTTAATATGTAAACACTATTATATTAACTTTATTATAATGTATTATGTATTAACTGTTGTTTTAATATAATATATATATATTTTTTTTTGGAATAAAAAAAATATTTTCTTTTTTTTTAAATCTGATCTGAAAATAATTAATGCACTTAATGTTTATGGCATCAATTATTAAACATTATATATAATATCAATTATTAAAGCTCCCATCATCAATCATCACCAAGTACCAATTAAACAAACAAAAAAAATCTGTTCTTAGAAGTCCCAAAGTAAACAAACATATATTAAATAATAAATGAATAAATGCATGTTCACTCATTGTCCTTACCATTTATCATGTGTTGTGAGCCCATCAAAGGATACTATAGCACACACACTTACACACTCAATTATATAATACGGGCAATTTGGAAATGTGTGACAAACCCAGGGTGCCTGCAGGAAACCCACCGAACATGGGGAGAACATGCTAACTCCACACATACCAGAGGCCAGATTCAAACCTCCCAACCTCTCGAACCTTGCAAAGCGTCAGTGCTATCCACTAAGCCACCATATCTACGTACATGTCGGGCAAATTGAAAGTAGATTCATGATAAATACATGGATGAGAATAAAATCAAAACTTGGACTATGTCCACGAAACCAAAAATCGAAAATAGAAGTAGCCCGTCTTCAACATCCTGCATAAATTGCAGGAGAAATGTGTCCTTGCACTAGACTTTCTTTATTTAATGACCTTCTGTGATCACAAGAATCCAATATCCAAGCGTACTGTAGTAGCAGTGCAGACTATCAAACAGACAGACGCGCACACACACATATACGACTGCCAGTTTAAAGCATGTTAGATTAAATCCTGTCCAATTCTCTCCTCCTATAATAATAATAATAACCCAATGATGGCTGCTATCGTCACTTGGACTACACCATGCACATCCTCCTTTTTTTTTACACTCGGGGCCGGGTCCGAGCAGTGCTCCAAGCTATCCTTCTTGCATGGATGCTCATCTTCAGTAACCAATTTGTATTTAGACTTATAGTGGATATATTCACTAGATATACACCCTGGATGGAACCGCAGGAGCACCCTACACACTCAGACACCTAGGGACACTATTATGCTTGTTTAACTATACTGTCCTAAATATGCAATTTTCCATTTCTGTTGTTTGTGATAATGACAAGAATGGCAAGACTCTCTCACTGTTGTACATATTCTGTCCTGAGGGTATAAAAACATTTTACACTTAACTATACGTGAGCTGTCTTCCAATTGCACCACACATCATTACAGTGTTTTTTCCCCCCCATTTCCTAGGCATAAACCTCATTGTACAGAATTACAGTGTACCTTTAGAAATGAATAGAGACAAATGGACATCCAGTTCGTGAGCATCTTCTCCACCACTGTCTCAGTCCTAGAGTAGCACAAATACAGAAAAGCATTATTCATATTAAAGTCTAATCATTAACTGAACTTTGTGAAGAATGAAATCAAGTAAATGATGTAGAAAAAAAGACATTAGTGGGTCTGTGTTGTACCTGCGCAGCATCAGTTTGGGATTTTTGGCCACATACTGCTGCACCAGATCCCCCAGCAGGGTCTTCATGACGTCTGTGAAGTACTCCAGCTTATCATGGAGTGCCATAGTGAGCAGTGACGCTACGTAGCCACGGTCCCGCTGGGAGAAATTCTGCTGCTCCTCCAGGGTGTGGATAAACTACCCCCCCCAAAAAAGACAGTTTTCTAAACAACCACTAACCAAAAATCTGTACTGCCATTTGTTCGGCCTTACAATTACCAAAAATAGTTCAAAAAAATAGTTCGGAGAAACTTTAGTCTCTCCACTGGGTTATTTCCTTTCATTTTGTCAGAATACTGTTTCGAATAGCATTATGAAGACTTAACATTGCCTGAATTTTTTTTTTATTGCGTACCATAAATACAATACTGCAAATACTACTCGTACAGTAATACATGTCGCATAACACACACACACAGTCAAACACTGGGTTTCAATATTGTCAACAAAAATACTTAAAAATGCATGAAGTGCTAAGCTGAAGTGTTTTCATTTTGAGACTTGGCCGTTTTTTCATTATTAGTACAGACAGATGCTGCCGTGTGAGCACAACAGCATGGTTTACAATGTGGCTTTATGTTTTTTAACTCAAATAAAAAATAATGAAATAATATGATTTAGCCTATGCATAAACTAGTCATTCTAGATTTTTTTCTTTTTAAGGATAAGTTATAAATTACCTGCGGAATGTTTATATACAATAATAGATATATTGTGTCAAGCAAGGCACTTTCAATATTATGTAGCCTGAGGCTGAACACGGTTACTTTTCCACGGGATCTAACTTGGTTACATGGAGCAAATTCAGAGCAATTTCAGTCAATAGTTCAGTTTACATATTTCTCCCAGTTTTTGTCAGCCAAGTTTGCTTCTTCAGGCATGTGAAGGTTGTTATTTGTCTAATGAATAATTGAACTAATACCATCTCAAATGTGGTAAAGTTTAAGATTTAATATTGGTTTTCGTAAGGTTTCATGCGGACTCAAGGCGGGAAAAAAATTTATATACTGTAATATGTTTTGGAGATATAGGCAGAGAGATTGGAACTGCCAGGCAGGAGGTCTAGAGGAAAACCAAAGATGAGATTTATGGAAGTAGTGAGAGAGGACATGAAGTTAGTTGGTGTAAGAGAAGAGGAAGTAGAGGATAGAGTTAGATGATTCGCTGTAGCGACCCCTGAACGGGAACAGCCGAAAGAAGAAGAAGCATGTCTAAATACCCTAAAATACATATTCTAGATAACCTGCATCTGGAATAATCATGTGTATTTATATACATTAAGATATTTTACAATCTTATTTTATGTGGAGATGTTATACTTAAATGTAACCCAATAGCATTTTCAATTCGATTTAATTCAATTTAATTTGTATAGACTGCTTTTAATAATGGTCATTGACACAAAGCAGCTTTAAAGAATTAAAAATTATGGAAATAAATTAGAAAATGTAGTGAAAATAGACTCTAGACTAGACTCTAACTATCAGTTTGATGATCAAGCTGAGGACGCCGGTGGCAAGGAAAAACTCCCTGAGATGACAGCGTGAAGAAATCCTGAGAGTAACCAGATTCAACAGGGAACCCATCCTTTTTTGGGAGATATTATGACAGTTTATCAGTCCCTGGTACATTTGTGTGCTATGTGTTTGAAAGCTCAATATAACTGTTAAGGTGCTTAAATTAATATCAAGTCCACTTTCATTATTGGAGACAAAACTACCTTTTTTTTTTTTTTAATCAAGGTGTATTCATTTATCAAGTAATCCACTAATTACACAACATCTGAATCATGCAATTTTGTACTTTGTGTATGTGGTCCAAAAGATCAACTAAAACACAAACTGCTATGCTAACATCGACTCTCGGTCATGTATGGGTTGGGGTTTCATTTAGAATCCGACTAAGGACACAAAATGATGTAACATAATTTAGATTAAACAAATAAGCACTACTGCCTCAGATCTACAGCACCCTCTACTGGACACAAAACTCATCTAGAGTCTTAAAGAGAAGAGGTGTTTAACTAACTCGTGTGAGGAAGAGTCTGTTGTTGAGCAGGTTGTTGAGTTGGCCCAGGCCTTGCTCCACTGTATGTCTGCGAGATTCTGGCAGGTCCAGGTTCTGGCTCAGCGGCGCCCCTCTTTGACCGGGGAAGAAAATACGCTCTGCGTATGTGCGGTAGTCCAGGAACGGTATGCCTGGACCACCGACGTCGCTGCTTAAATCCATCATCTCCGTCATCAGATCTGAGTTGAAAGGAGAAAAACAGGCAACAGGATTTTAGTTAATTCTTCATAAATCATAACTGTGGAGTGTGTATGTGTATGTCTGTGTGTGTGTTTGGGTAAGAGGGAGATAAAAAAAAAATAGAAACACACCTGTGAACTCCTTTCTACACTGGTCTCCTACATTGATCTCCAAAGTTTCCAGTTGGACCAGAACCTTCTTGTAGTCTCGCATTGCTTGCTTACTTTTCCTCCTGTTCACAAATCATTTATTGCCATAATCATCATCACAAAATACACATGAAAACAAAACAGGCAGTTCCTAATTTACAGTTTATAACTTCTTAAGGGGCGCACCTGTACATGAGGATGATGACCAGGACGATGAGCACGACCACGGCCGCTCCGCCTGCAAGCCCGACTTGAGCCTCCAGAGGCACGGGGGTGTGAGTGCCCATGTCGTACTCCACTGTGCTCAGATTAAATACAATCCATCCCATTACCACCTAAGAAACAGACGCATAACGAAATGAAACTTAGTACGGATATGCAATTCTGAACAAAACAGCTAACGGGTTATGAACACATTGCTACAAACAAAAAGAGGCACATTTTTAGGTTTGTTTTTAGAAAGATTGCTATAAGAGATTACAGGGCATGGCCATGCTTAGTAAAATACAGAGTTTACATTCATTTATCCTTTAACTAATGTACGGTTCACTCACTCACTCATCATCTAAACCGGTTTATCCTGTATACAGAGTTGTGAGAGGCCTGGAGACTAAGAAGGCCAATATATGGCAGGGCACACACAGACACACACTCACACCATCATTCACACACTCATGTATGAATCTGCATCCGGAGGAAACCCACCAAGTACAGGGAGAACATGCGAACTCCATGCACACAGAGACGGGAATCGATCCCGGACCTTGGAAGTGCCTGGCGACAGAGCTAACTACTAAGCCACTAATCCCGCTTTATGCACGGGATTCAGGCATTTGAAAATAAATAACGTTTAAGTCCTGTACACATCGGTAACTGTGACCCATTATGACCTAGAGTGATGAAGCTTTGACTGAAAACAGTAGGAGCCGAAGTTACACGTTGTGTCAACAACATGCTCATGCCTTCAGATGTCAGAAGTAAATTGTCGCGCAGGTACAGATATCGGCATAGTCTTACACAGTACAAGTGGTGTTCATGCATGCATGTATACACATAAAGGCATGTTAAGGAAACGTGTCATTTCATTTCATCAATCATACTGTTTAACTCCCCTTATGGGTTTTGTGAGTGGACGATAAAGCACACATGACCCTGTTTGCTAAGGTTCTGCACAAGTGCTGCCTTATTTCAGTGTTAAAAACTGTCACAGTTGACTAAACAGATTAAAGTGGCTTTTAGTGCCCATTAAGATCAAAGAGGAGGTCACTACTTCCTCGCTTGCATATGCATTTACACGAGTTGAAAAATACCAGGCAGAGATTATTGCAATGAACCACCCATTTATCAAGGCTGATGGTAATTACAGTGACTTTGTGACCGTATGTGCTATTTAACGACTGTAAAAAGCTGGTGTTATTTTGGGCACAAACAACCGAGGTGACATGGCACAGGCGGTGCTTTCAGACACTTATTATGTTCGGTGACCGAAGAAGCCATTTTGTGGGAACACTGCCTGCCAAGTCATTACAAATTTACTGAAAGGATTTGGATTCTGGTCAACCTTTTACTTTCTGGACACAGGTTGTTGTTGTTTTTTGAGCATCCTGTAGCTTCAGCTGTTAAAATATCAGTCATGAGTCTGTGATACGATCTAATTTATTCATAAATCCATTCACGGGAGCATTTGCACAAGAAATGTGATGCAACTGAAAATCTAATTAGCTTGGAGTTTTATACACAGATTACGCGACAAGTTTAAATATATTTATTTATTTCAATGACACCTATGGATTTGAAAGAAATGTTGCAAAAGTGTGCTTGTGGCTTTGCAGAAAGCGAGCCAAAACAAATCCATAATACACTATAAATAAGATAAGCGGTTCGTTTAACAAAAAAGTATTGGCGCCCTGGAAAAGCAGGACGAGTTAGGGTGTGTCAATAGGACCTGATGAACTGCAATGACTGAGATGCATTAATGAAAGATTTAGCGCACATCACGCTCTGTTGTTTTCAGCCTTTTTTCTTTTTTTTTTTTTTAATGGAGCTTTGTATGCGCCACTAAATATAAATCAGCACTGCCACGGACGTGCTTGGTAATTCATGCATGATTGGCATTTATCGGTATAGACGTGAGAATAAGAAGAAAATAAGTGCTGTCAATTTGTTTTGTTTCATTTGTATAAACAATAAAACATTTTTTTAGTTTAGTTTAGTTTAGTTTAAATCCATATTCATACACACTCAAAAGACTGATAAATGATTGACACATTTCATGAAAACATGTTTAGAAACAAAGCAATGCATAGTCCTTGATGTTCCACTTTTGTGATATTAAAAGCACACGCTGTGGAAAAACATCCCATACCTACTTTTTTTTTATTCAGTGCAAAACGTGTTAATTAGGCATCATGCACCTGGGTTTAATGATTATCTTAGCGCTTAGGTTTTAGATCTTCTTGTCTTGTGCTGACCTTCAGCCTGGGCAGGTCTTCGTTCTCCGAACCAAGCGGCTGCTCCTCTGGCGGTTCGCAGTAGAGGTGTGTGTCGTCCAGCGTCTTTACATCACAAATCTTGTCTCCGAGCCAAGCCACCACCTCGTCTTTACTCATGGCGAGAGTTAGACCTTTTCCCTGCACAATAAAATGCACAGCTTTAACACAGACTAGAAACATGTTCATAATATAGGGTTAAAGTGGGACAAAAATAACTTTCCTTGGCTTAGTTTGATACTAAATTGATTTTTTTTCAGCGCTGTATTATTGACCACAATAGGCTCCAGACTGTACATCTGATACGTGGCAATGCGGCCATGATAACAACTGTGATTATAGAACTCCTGCTTACTTTTCTATAGCAAGAGTCATCGTTATTTAGATTTCCGCTGTATAAGCGCTGGATGGACAGTAACATCATGGAAAAAACTTGTTTAAAATACTCGGGGGAAATAGTGTTATTACTTTCTGTCACTGCTATTATTCATGACATTTCATTATTATTATAATAATAATACGGCAGACCCCACCTCTCAGCCTGAAACACGGCCACAGAGGACTGAAACTCACAGTACACTAGATCAAACTCACCTCATTACTAACTGTACACACCTGAACCCTGTTTCACACAGTATATTACGACATTACGAAAAATACATGCACTCACTGTGTAAATTATCCTAAACAAGTTAACCTTCTAACCTTGCCAACCTAACCTTATATTTCTTGATGACTGTTTTTATGTATGACCTTGTGTTGGCTGATTCCTTACGATTGATTCTTTGTAAGGAATCAGCTAAGCCTGTTCACCTGACTCATCCCTGTTCTCTGACATCTGATTTAGCTTGTTTCGTTTTCTAATAGATCTCTTTCTGTCGACAAAATCGACAGTGCCAGCCTTTGGGGCTGCGAGGCCCTATGCGAGATCATGAAAATCTGGCCCACTTGTGAAATTTTGTACATCATTTCAGTGTCTGCAATTAAGAATGTGTATAAAAAAATCTGTTTTTTGCTTGAATTAAAACGCTAAAAGGAATCTCAGACGTAAACGTATCTGTTTTTCTCAATGTATTTATGTTTAATATTTAACTCTAAAAAGATAGATAATCATATTAAAGCATCACACACCTATACACACAAACCATGACTATGAGCAAACTGTACCACAGTAAAACTGCGACTGCAACAATGATGAGAAACAGATTATGCTCTGTTAAGCCACGCCGTCTCCGGATCTGATTTATATTTCTGTAGACGTTTTTTTTCCCCGTTTACTTGATGGACCTAGTTGCCACTAGTTCACTCCCTTAATTTGACTCTTTAATTCAGCAAATGTACATGGCGCTACCTTGCACAGACATTAACTACATATTTAACTTATTTGTCAACGATACAGACGACGTTATGAGAGAGGCAATACACAAACCAGTTAAATCCATATATTACAATAAAGATAAAAACATCAGGAACTTTATTTCTGACAGCACCTTTACCTAATAAGCAATGAAACATTAATCTAAAACAGATCTAAAATAGGACATTTTTGTATGAATCTGCTGGTTCTGCATTTTGGTTGTGGGAGGAAACCGTGAGCAATTTAAAGAGAAACTGTATAGTGGAATCTATGGATACGAGTACTATGATCATTACGGCACTTCGGTTCTCCCAGTATATCGCAGGCCATGTTGTGCAAATGAGTATGTGGTGCTTCAGTGTATGTTTTCAATCTTTTGCGCTTTAAATTATACTGTTGTTTTGTAATTACAGTATTATTGTTTTTCGGCAATTTGTCATGTGTTAATTATACAGAGTTATGCTTTTTCTTGAGTAATTTTTTTCTCTCGCTGTTGTTGTGAATTGTATCATGTTTAGTATAACAACATGTTTATGTAGTCACGTTCTATTGTGGTGAGAAGGGAATGCTTTCAATAATGTGCGCGGGGCCCTCCTCGAAAGGCGGGGCCCTAGGCGACCACCTGTATTGCCTGTTGGATGGGCCGGCACTGCCTCTATGGCCATGTTTTGTAATCTGAGAAGTGGGGCTTACTGTCACCACCAACTGGTTTTTCCAGTACCTTGTGTTTTAGTTACATCTCTCTTTTTTTTTTTTACTTAAAATTTAGCATAGCCAATCCATGTACTAGCATATTTTTTGGACAATACCGAAAAACCCCTGAGGAGACCCGTGTGGACATGAGAAGGACATGTGAATTTCCACACAGGAACTCTGAGGCAGCATGGCTACCCTATGAACCATGATGTCACATACTAACATCTAACAATTTGTTTAAAGCATCAATAAAATGTGTGAAGGGGGGGACAGAAGTTAGAGCCTGATAACAAGAACAAAATATAAGACACAGACATTAATTAGCAGGCTGACATGATTTTTACTTATACATCACATTAAAGAAGAAAGGGCGAACCATGGATTCAATGTTCTTCCAACATTTTTAAGATTAAAAACTGAACAGAAACAGCCACTCTCATGTTAAATGTGTCTCACAGTCATTTATCTCAACATGAACAATCAAAGCATGAACATTTAGTATACAGTTATATATTATAATTATATAATAATCTAAAGTGTTCTACTGAACAGTGAGTAACTGCATGTCTTAGAATGCAATTTATGCTGTTCTTTTCTATAAAGGATTTGGAGAAAATTAATCCTTATTTAAAAAAAGAAAAAAGAAAAAGCAAAGTGGCATGTATTGATCGAGCCATCCATTCATCAACACGACAAGCCATCAGGAGAACGATTGAACAAAACCTTCCTTTAATTAAAAAGCATCATTTAATTTAATTAAAGAATGAAGGCGGCGGCTGAAGATTAAACGAGCGAGTTACAGGAAAGCTCTCTGACTGATGCTAATGAAATTAAGTAACTGCAAATATAATCTGCTACTTTATATAGGATCCAAGATATGGATTTCGAGAGGTTTGAATAGAGTCTGAGCGCTACTAATAAATGCTAATTTAAGGTAATGAGTTGAATCTTTTTTTTTTTTTTTAATCTTAATAGCCCTGTGTATAATCAGCCTCACCTCGACAGCGAGCACTCCTCCAGGTTTGAAACGGATAGGCAAGGTCGGGTCCTCGCGGTTCAGGAAGTGTAACTCTGGGTTTGGATGGTATGTAAATCCTGTACCCTTGATGCTCTCGAAATCCAAATGCACGTTGTCCATCTCGAACCAAACTCTCACGACACGGGAGCCCTCAGGCACTTTAGGACTCAGACAACTCATCCGTTCTGAGCTAACGTTTACACAGGAGGTCTGTTTCTAATAGAGAGAGAAGGAGAGACAGAGAGAGAAAGAAGAAAATGACAAAACGATTAAGCTAAGCCAGACTGAAGTAGGAGGAAAACTATGATGTACAATGGGAGAAAGAAGTGGATTTAACAGAGAGATAAAACCAGACAGTGGCTATTTCACATCCAAATCCAGATCGCTGCAGGTTCCAAGCGACCTGTTAGTTATTTAATCTTAGCTAATCAATGACAAGCTTAATTTATGTGCTACACGTCATACAAACTAGATTGACAACGAATGTATTAGTTTAATGTTATGGATCCTGCTAGTGTGCAGAAATGCTACAACAGTTCACTTAAAATACTAGGCAACTATATCTGATTATATTGGCTAAACTTTTTAATTAAACAAAGGCAAAACACTACAAGAAAAGCAGAGGGAAAGAAGGAAAGAAAGAGGAAATGACCAGGGGAAAAATGTCGGCAATAATTGCTATTTTAATCATTTCATAGACAGGGTTTCCAAAATGTCTATTTTCAAATGTAATGTGTTTATTTTATATACTGTAGTGTGTAAAGGACTGATTAAGGTCATATCCATAACGTGAAAATGTCACATCCGTATCGCCAGTTTATTCAAAATCATTAATTCCATTTCGTGTCATGGCAGAAAAGTAATGCTTTCCACAGTCGTCTTTAAAAGTCTGAATTTGTAAAAAAAAAAAAAAAAAAAAAAAACTT
>JAOTQY010000029.1:12007080-12017275 GCA_026413445.1 Dolichallabes microphthalmus
ACACATAACACAACACAAAATAACACAACACAAAACAATACAACATAACACAAGTGCAGTCTCTGGTCTGAGAACAGCCCTTTCCCAAATGCGTCCTTTCTCTTCTTTCTCACACACCCTTTTTCTCACACACACACACACTGAAGGTGCCAGAGAGTTTGTGCAAATTCTGTAGAGAATTGTAATGACATGGGATTGAACAGCTTTCATCCTCTGCTGCACCTGCAAGAACTGGCACCATCCGCATGGTTTTCCCCTAAAAGCTCTCGCGCGCGCACACACACACACACACAGAGTGGAAAACACAATTAAGGGAAGCCCCTAAAGACCACATCAGAGCTAATAATTTTGATCTGAGATTCTTTACCCACGTACATGAATCCGCTCATTCGTGCAGACACACACTCTCTCACACACACAGAGACACACACACACGCACAGACACGCTCACACAAACAGCTGGCTTAGAAATCATCTTCGTCTCCTGGCATCAAATCACTCCATAAGGCCTCGTCCCTGTTCACCGGGGAGCGCGTGTCTCTCCTCCCTCTCCTCCTGCTGCTTCCTCTCTCTTTCCTCCTCCTCCCCCCGTCGCTCCCCCTCTGTCTCCGTGGGGGTCACCAGACTGCTGTTTTCACCCAGAATGCTGCACAGTTCAGACAGACGCTGCTGCATTTTGGGGATCCCTGAGAGCTGTGTCTCCAGCCGTAGCTTCTCGTCCTGCAGCGAGAGCCGCGTGGACGCGTCCAGCTTTTCGAAGCGCCAGCCGCCCTCGCCATCGAACTGCAGCAGGTGGGTGTGGTACTTCCTGTGGTCAGAGGAAGGGAAAACCATATGGCATGATTAGCATGGACCATTAATCATAATAATAGAAATAGTATTAATTAGGATATCTAAAATCTCATTAATTTTGTCCTTAAACGCCATCTGTTTCCTGGTAAAGGTGTGGCATGAGTGCCTGTCGGTCCAAGAGAAAAAAAGCCTTGGCCTATTTAAACTGTGCCTGTCAGGTATAATGAAATAGGGGTTAATCAAAAAGATGAAAGAGATGTGGCCTTTGTGCCTCTCAGTCCCACAGAAATAAGCGTGGCCTTGGTGTCTCTCAGTCCAAGTGAAAAAAGGCGTGGCCACTGTGCCTGTCAGTCTCAGTAAAGACGGCGTGTTCTCTTTCTCTGTCAGTGGCTTATGTGTCTGTCAGTCCCAATGAAGAAGACGTGACCTCTGTGCCCGTCAGTCCCAGTGAAGGTGTGGCTTCTTTGCCTGACATTCCCTATGAAGAAGGCGTGGTCTCTGTCTTTGTCAGTCCCAGTGAAGAAGGCATGGCCTATGTGCCAGTTACCCCAATTGAAAAAGGCGTGGCCTATGTGCTTGTCAGTCCCAGTGAAAAAGGCGTGGCCTATGTGCCTGTCGGTCCAAGTGAAAAAGACGTGCTCTCTGTCTTTGTCAGTCCCAGTGAAGAAGGCGTGGCCTATGTGCCGGTCACTCCAAGTGAAAAAGGCCAAGTGAAAAAAGCCGTGGCCACTGTGCCCGTCAGTCCCAGTGAAAAAGGCGTGGCCTATGTGCCTGTCAGTCCCAGTGAAAAAGTCCAAGTGAAAAAAGTCTAAGTGAAAAAAGGCGTGGCCACTGTGCCTGTCAGTCTCAGTAAAGACGGCGCGGTTTCTTTCTCTGTCAGTGGCTTATGTGTCTGTCAGTCCCAGTGAAGGTGTGGCCTCTTTGCCTGACATTCCCAATAAAGAAGGCGTGGTCTCTGTCTGTCAGTCCCAGAGAAGAAGGCGTGGCCTATGTGCCAGTTAGTCCAATTGAAAAAGGCGTGGTCTCTGTCTTTGTCAGTCCCAGTGAAAAAGGCATGGCCTATGTGCCGGTCAGTCCCAGTGAAAAAGGCGTGGCCTATGTGCCTGTCAGTCCCAGTGAAAAAGGCGTGGCCTATGTGCCCGTCAGTCCCAGTGAAAAAAGCGTGGCCTCGGTGCCTATCAGCCATAGCAAAGAAGGCGTGGTCTCTGTGTCTTAGTGAACAAGTCTGGCCTGTGTGCCAATCAGTCCCAGTAAAGAGGTGCACAACATCTATATGTCAGTAAGTCGTAATGAAAGAGGCATGACCTTGTTTGGGACTGACAGGCACAGAGGAGAAATGGCCTTTGGGAAAGTCAGTCTGATTGCAAGTGGTGCCCCCCCTCCCCCCATGTCTTTCAAACTCTTTTAAATCAAACCATTTGAATTTTATTCAAACAGCTCCAAACCATATTATATTGAATTGTTGGCTGTTTTAAATATATCTTTCATACTTAGATACTTAGGAACATCCGTCAGTTCCCATGTGGTGGAGACAGGCTTTATTAACGAGAAAGTTCATCTTATTGCCATCATCATCATCATGCCTGCCATTTTCTCTAATTTAGATCAAACAAATCTGCCGAAACCCTATTCCTGTACTCCGGCTGAACTCCTCGGTTCTCCTCCAGCTGTGCAGGAGCGTGCGGCTTAGAAAGAAGAAAGAAAGACCCACCACAGAGATGGACGGTGTGTGATCGAGAGAAGCGCGATCCCGGCATCCTTTGCGGCTTCAAAGATTTTGCCCTCCACGTCGATACTAACGGCGCTGGTGCACTCGTCCAGGAGAGCGTATTTGGGCCTGGAGGAAATGGTCAGAGATCAGTCAACACACAGCACAGGGCAACAGGCAGAGGCGTCAATCACGGTCAACTTCACAAGCATGAAAAGAATAATAATAAAATAAATTTTTTAAAAAGGTCCATCTGCTGCCATGAAAGACTTTTTCTTCATCTTTTGCATTTGTATTTGCTCAGTATTTTAAGTTGCACTCTGGAGAGACTATATGTTTCTATATTAAAACGTAATATTGCTGTTTCCCCACCCCCAAGAGTGTCAAAAGGGTTTTGGGCGACATTTTGTTGTTTAAATAAAACATTAAACGTCTCACTTGTGGTAGAACATCCTGGCCATGCCCATTCTCTGCTTCTCTCCTCCAGACAGAACATCCTTCCAGTCACTTTCTGCATTCCAACCTGCCAAAACACCATGCATCACCTCAGTCTAGGCACAGGGCTACTAAAGTTACTACTGAAGTACTATAAGCAAAAGTGACGTTTATGTTTAAGTACCGACAGCTACCCTGAATCCACTGTACCCTGAAGTTCAGTTAGTGCCTGGGATTCTTTTCACGAATGGTTTCTGAAAATCTATACCAAAGCCAAAAAGTATTTTTAAGCCATTTATCAGTTCCTGTTAAAGCTAAGAAATGCTGAGAGGTGTTGTGTCTACGCAGAACATCCAGGAAAAGAAAAAAGAAAAAAAGGCAACCTGTTAAGCTCAGCAGTGTTTACTGGCGAAGGTGTGTGTGCTCACCTCCCTCTCTCTCGAGAATATAAAGGAGGTTGACGGTGCGCAGGATTCCCTCAAGCTGCTGATCAGTGAAGCCTCGCTCTTGCATCTCCTGATGCGTGTCGGGGTAAATCACCTGATCCCGCAGAGTGCCCACGGACATATATGGCCTGCATGAACACACACACACACAATATAAAGCAGAGAAAGAATGAAATGAAACGTGCATTCCAGTACAAATCCTTTCAGTGAAAATAAAAGTTGGCCTTTACAAAACAATATAAAAAACATACAAGATCTATAAATATCCTGACCTGGCAAATGACATGTACAGTAATGACACAAGAGCACTTGTGCAAAAGGTCAAATCCATACACTTCCCCTGGAAAAGGGTTCACATTTAAGAGCAGGGGAGTAATCTGGACAAGGGTTAAATGTAGACAGTTTTCTCCTTTTTTTTATGACACGAGTGAATATGCAAATTTATTTTCTGCAACAGTTGATCTGATGATGAGGATTAAATTAAAGACATGGAAATGTTTTACTGTGACAGAATCAGACAGAAATGAAAGATTTATACATCAAAAGCAATATATGGAGCGATTTGTTTTTGTTATAATGGATGTATTGTAATAACAAAAGAGTATAAATATTTTGAAGTATAGTGAAATATTATAAAATTGAGTTTTAAAAAAAATGTTTATTCAAGTCTCTTTTTATATTCTACAATACTGTGCAAAACATCCTTCATTTCTTCATATTAAATTCAAATAAGTGAAAGTAATAGGAACGAATGTTTCACTGCGACAGGCTGCAAAGAGCCTAAAGACTAATCACCGGCCTGATCCTCTGTCATCATCTGCACTTGTTTCTCCCTGGTTCATGTCTTAAGATGTTTTTTTTTAAATGCTTGAATTATTTATAGATCAATGTGTGGCTTAAAAAGCAAAGATCATTCCTCTGAAAATGCTCAGGTACAGGGACTTGACTGAAAACGAGAGAAAGAAAAAAAAAGCTATTCCTCAAGGCTACATTAAATTATAAGACAGTACTGTATTAAAATTCGCCTGTTTTGATGATATCAAATATATTAGCAAGTTTTCTGTAAGCATGACATTCTGCATTTTATTCTCCTAAAGAGTGTATAGATGAAGAGAGGCTGATGAACGAAGCACCACTTCTCCCTTCTCTAATGTGTGGAATTACAGGATGTCATTTGTTTCATAGACGTTCCACGTGCATTTAAAGGTAATGTAACCATATATAGATAAAAAGTATTATATACTTTTATACTTTGATGTACTATAAGAGGAATAACGCAATTCAAGATATGCTTTCGCAAAAGTCACTGATTATTTTCTGTGGAATTGAATTTAGACCTATTTTACACCACGAACATCATACCGTTACATTTTTCCTCTCTTTTGCATTGTACTTCCTTCTTCAACAGTCTCCACATGTGTTGAGACCGTTGTTAAGCTATAATGAGCCGAAACATCTCTCGGACTTAATTGATGTTAGGAACAAGTGTGTTGCTGCGCGTCGACGATCGGGTTTTGCCGCTGCTGCGGGTGTAATCTCTTCCACTTGTGCAATGAGGCAGTCACGTCAAAACAGTCTCTCTGCAGGGCCATCTGGACCCACTGCTCTCAGAACCTGCTCCACTTCATCACCACCTTCATCACTACTAATTAGCTTAGCAGGGCATGAAATGAGAATGAACACAAACACATAGACGTCTATAACTTCTAAACAGTCGGGGGCGGTTTTTAATGGTTAAATTAAGAAAAAGGCAGCACCCTGTGATGTGTGACCAGCCGTTAAGTGTATGATGTTCAGCCTGAACGGAGGACGGTTAATGGGAACGTTTAAGCTCAAGAATTTCACTGGTATTAAGGATTAGTTAATTAATAATATAAAATATTTGAATACTATTATTATTATTATCAATATCAACGAAGTTATTCTAATGAGCTGTACCTCTGTGGGATGTAGAACATGTGCTGTGGCGGAGGTTTGTACAGGACGCCGCTGTACACGGGCCACAGGCCGCTCAGGATCCGAAACAGAGAGCTTTTACCGCAGCCGTTCGGGCCCGTGATTAACAGATGCATTCCTTCGTCCACCTTAAACCAGAACAAGAGGGGGGAAAAAACTGTAAAATATTGTGCATCATCTGTTACTCAACTGTTAATTATCTGTTAGTCGACTTATGTGTGTGGCCGTGTGTTTGTGGATCTATTTATAGGACAAGTATGTTTTTCACACTGTCTGTAGTGTACGTGTAATTATTATGGATAAATTATTTAACACTTCCAAAAACGTTGCAAGCAATATGCTTACAATAAACAATACAGAATGGAAATTCAAAGACAGACATGAAAGGAGTCTGTTAAGATGGAATTGTATGGTTACTTAGTCTCCTTCTAAGGTATAATTTTATATACACACACATACACACACACACACACATATATATATACATATATATACATATACACACACAAATACACAAACTGGTATCTACTGTAATTTTTTTGTTCTGAAAAAGTATCTGCATCTCTGAGACATATCATACAGTACGTCACTCGTAATTTGCATGAAAAGACAAACACACACTACACTGTAGGGAAGGGAATCACCAGTCACCACTTGATAAGATATCACGATACCTTGATCGAAATTGCGATTCTGTAAACATAACGATTTTAAAAATATGCAGATTTGATATTACATTTTTGCAGATTTTGCTTTACAATTTTAAGACCTTGAAATAAAAGTAGTAGTGTCATAACTCGTAAGTTTTTAAGCATTAGTGTTCTCACTTAAAAACCAAGCGCAGCATTTAAACATCACAAACTAACTTCCAATACAAAAGTTTAAAATAAAACTTGAAAGGAAATGAAAGCAAAAGCAAAATGTTTACTTTAAATTTTTCATTATTATTTACAAAAACAAACTTGGCAAATAATTCACTTATACCGCACGTGGATGACAGAGTTTAGAGTGTACCAACTGTAGAAGTATTATAAAGAAACTGCTACATTTTACTACCTGAAATGCCTCTGAAGTCTTAGGCGCATGTTATGAACACACAGGTGACCGCAGCTTCTAACACGTGTGTTTCGAGACTAATTACATCACTGTATGTGGTGTTTTGAGACTGTTGTGAAGTGTGTGGGTTTGAGATCGGAGTCTTTTTAACAAGTGTGACTTTTGATATTGTAACAGCATAAAAATGTGTTTCTGTTGCGCCCCTCAGCACAGAATCGGTTATGTTCGGTCATGGCTGATCAAGCTGAAAAACTGCAATTTCCGGTCACTAGCTGATTGACTGACACATCTCTAATAGAAGAGTAATAAATTATTTAAAATTCGAGTGTTTGGAGTCAGTGTGGCGAGACACGCTCACACCCCCCCGCCCCCCTTTACTGCCCTGTTTGTCCAACAATATCTGGACCATAAGATAATACCAGACCATACAGTATCGCACCCGTACATACTTTCTCAAACTGTTGCCACAAAGTTTTAAGCACACAGTTGTACAGGATGTGCTTGTTTGCTCTAGCATCACCATTTCCTTTCCTTAGAAACTAAAGGGCGCAAACCTGTTCCACTGAAAACATCAGGGATTCGTTGAGTTCACACGGCGTGCACCCCAGACCTCACCTCATTACAGCTCCTGTGGCTGAATGATCACCACTCCCCACATCTTTGCCTTCAAAAATAATGGAGGTTAAAATAACAACCAAAGGGGGAATGAATCTGGAATAGGATGTTCAAGTTGTTCATGTAGGTGAGATTGATTACAAACTTACAGTCTATTTTGGGGAAAGAAAAACATTGGTATTGATATTTGATAACCTGACAACTGCTAACTTACATTGTGAGTGAGTTTCAGTAAGTATGTGCATGTTTTTTTTCCCCCTTTCTTTTCTCAGCATAGGCATACGTGCTAAAAATTCTTGCCTGGAGCAATTATGTACAATCTAGACTCAAAACTAGATTGATTTAAAAAAAATAAATAAATAATATATATATATAAAACAACTGCTTCATTTTAAAGCAAATACAAAAATCATACAATAGCTTTAATTCCACGAAGACACCTGCGTCCCGTCTCGAAATGATTCCTATTTCTAGGCCGAGCCAACCTGTCTAATTGGTTGACACACACTGGAATCACAAGCCTATTTCAATCAAGTAGAAATTATATAAAAATCGTGCCCCTGCTTTTAATCCCGTGGCAGTGTCACTATCTGTCAGGCTGACACGGTTCGATGCGCTCTTTAATGATATCACTGTCTCTTTTTTTCCCCCCACAATTTTCTCCTCGTGTCTATAAAAAGGGGAGGCGTGGTGCCGTTTAAAGCTGTCTCACACGGCATTGTGGGTAACGGCTTCGAGTCATGCGGGTGGCAGATGACTGCTGCATGAAAGGCACGGAAGGGTTATTAGCGATGCGATCTCCTTAACGCTTCAGCGGAACAGCGTGTCATCACAGGAAGGCCTGTCTCCGTGAGTCGAGAGGGATGGCGTATTTGGTGTTTGGGAATAATCAACACATTGTTCCTGGCAAACAGGCAACCAGTCAGAAGGAGTGCACGGTCTGCTTCCCAGAAGTTAACAGGAAACATGATTAGCCACAAGCGGGGTCTGGCGCAGAATGACTGACGTGATTAAGAAAACATGGAACGTCGACATGAACATACAATTAGATAAAATTATTCTTAACAGACTAAATCTGGAGAATTCTCCCAATTATGTTTTTACAGACATGCGATACAGTCGGAGCTGATTATCGCTTGTGTTTCCACAGCTGTTTCACCGCTTCCTCCGCGGCGGGGTCAGATGATTATAAATCATAATCGCTTGGAGTACTTTATATTGCGAAGGCTCCTGAGTTCTCTTTTCTGATTGGTCGGAAAATTGCTCTGCACTTTTCGAACAATCTAACAGTAGTTGCTGCAGTCGCTGATTATTTTCTAGCTTTCTGGTTTTATTCCCTACTTATGTCATGTGATTAGATCCTTTTAGGGAAATTAATTCTGAGTCTGCTCGAGTGTAAAAAGTGTCACCGCAAGTGGTGTTGCGGCGAAAAAGAGGAATGAGGAAAAAGTCTGATCACATGATAAGCAAGGGCTCATAATACTGTATAAAAAAAGATAGATTTAATGTGTTTAGTACTGTGAGGGGTGAGACATGAAGGATTAAGGACTTTTCAATTTGCATGTTCATAGAAACTGGATTACTTGATGGGATGATTCTAGGTTTTTTTTCTCTGTCTAATAATTTTTGCACTGAACCTACTGAAAAATATTCGACCTAAGTGACTCTGTGTTCAAACTGAAGACAAACAGCATGAGCCCATCCCTAAATAAACTTCCCTAATAGTCCATTAATAGGATGTCACTTAACATTGTTGATTTACTGGCACTGCTCTGTGGGTTGTGCTAACAGCTGTCAGATGAAGACTTAAATTAAAGGCTTCACTTTTTTTTTTTTTTTAAAACTGAAAATGCCCTGAAACGTAGTGTGAAGGGTACGAGCAATATTTTTTTAATCTCCTTGGAGAAATGCATCCACCGCATGAATAAATGTAAAGCCAAAATCTGAAATGATCTAGCTGACCATGAAATGAGCAGTGACTGCAAGATGAGACGCTGGTTCGGTTCGGGTTTTGCTCTACGCTTCCATAGGCTAATTAAAAATTACTGTCTTAAAAATATAACAGCTGATTCAGCTTATTTAGAAATTATTACATTCTCCCTGAAACAGTGAAAAGTTTCCTTAGGAAAAGGTACACAGAGCAAGAGTGTGTTAAATAAAAATAAGAAAAAAGGCTGGAAAATGTGTTAATCTAGTGGAGTGGATCTCAACATCGGTCCTGGAGGAATCCCTGCCTTCACCTTTTTGGTCAGCTCCCAGCACACCAGATTGAATAAATCAGGTCATTAACATCCTGAATTGAATCAGGTGTGATAGAGCAGAGAGAGGGAAAAAAAAAAAAAAAACAGTACAATTTTGTAAGGGCAGGATCTCCTTCAGGACCGAAGACTGAGAACCGCTGATCTTGAGCATGTTAAAGCTGTAAACTGAGTTCAGATATATTCATAAACGAAAGTCCAATAGCGCCTTGCGGATGTTCTTCAAATGCCATGCATGCCACTACAAACTAGGCCAAACCACAGGAAATAAGCAGAAAAGATTACGGCTCACAAAACCATACATTAGAAACTTCCTGCCTCACCATATAGCGTTAACCTACAGACATTTTAAAATTTTGTGAAATGCCTCACTGCCTGACCAAAAAAATTAATTATTTAAAAAAGTTGCCATTTTACACACATCAAATTACTGGGCTGCCTCGAGCAAAGAAAAACAACCAAGGAAATCATCAATGGAGATCACTTAAACCTCTTGGTGAAGTGGCATGGTAAAAAAATAAATAAATAAAAAAATCAACAGCGCTACAGTATGTTTAATAGTGAAAGTAAGAGCATTTCCATACACAAACACACAATGTAATGAGAACTCACAGGATTGGGACTAAACTGCTGTGTGTCCATAAGTCTTTTAGTGAGACTTATCCAAGCATATATATATATATAAAAAAAAAAAAAAAAGGTGATGAGTTCAGACTGACACTATTTACCATATTCTGTGCTGTAATCAAAAATAAAGGTGACTAAATAAAATCTGTCTTTGGCAAGGCAGTGTACAGTGGTGTGAAAAACTATTTAAAACAACATATATAAAACTATATAAAAACAAAATTTCTCCAGAGCGCTGTAAAAGACTCGTTGCAAGTTATCGCAAATGCTTGATTGCAGTTATTGCTGCTAAGGGTGGCCCA
>JAOTQY010000029.1:12128373-12149239 GCA_026413445.1 Dolichallabes microphthalmus
TGTTTTATTTTTTATTTTTTTAATTATTGATTGACAGAACCTCTTTTGGAAAAGCTTCCACGTGCCAATGGAATCGTTTACGGAGGAAGTAACGACTCTCTAACAGACATCGTAATCACGAACGAGAATGCATTATTGCTTCCTGGACACGTCCCAGTGATTGTGCACAAACTTGACAAAGGTAAAAACATTCATGTTGTCATTTTACCTTTAGCCATCAGTAAACTTTGGAACATCATTTGAGATTTTACTTGAGTTTCTGTGTTGGCATGTGAGACAAGAGTCATTTGTCTGAGTCATCTTTATGTGAATATCACAATTATTTGTTGGATTAAAATAGAGCCAGTAAGATGCAGCTGAGTCGGTTATCATGGGGGAAGTGGCAAGTCCCTAATACATTTGTCTATTACAGAGACTCCTCTCAATGGCCTCTCATCTCCAGACACTATGCCTAATGGATCTCCACCTGTCTGCACACCACCCACTGCGTCTACAGGTCAAAGAGCACCTGATTCTACACACAAACCGAGCTCCAACGGGGATAACAAACCACACAAAAAGCATCATCCTCCCTCCAGTTCCAAAAGCCAGCAGAATGTGAAGACAAGCACGGGTCAGCTCCAAGATGCCGCTGGTGACGGTAAATGTTGGTAAAAAAGCGAATCTAACAAATAAGAATAAATTATTCAAATATCAAGTGCGTGATAATGTTCCCTTCTATACTGCATTTAGAGAACCTTGATGTAGATCAGGATAGAACAGATACGGGCAAAAGCATGTGCACACCTGCGTATGACACCCATATGTGCATGTTGAGCATCCCATTTCAGATTTATTCCTCCCTTTGCTTTTATTAGAAGCTTTCCATTTGATTGAACAAGTGCGTTAGTACGAGAGCATTAGTGAGATCAGACACTGATATCAGATCAGGAGGTCCGAGTTTCCTCTCCAGTTCTTCCACTCCACACCAACGTCTTCATGGAGCTTGCTTTATGCACAGGGGCGTGATGCTGGAATAGGTTTGGGCGTCTTAGTCCTTGTGAAGGAGAACTGTAATGTCAGAGCATACAGAGATGATTTATACAATTGTGTGTTTCAAACAGTTTGGCCAAAGCTCATACCGTAGGTGCTGTGCAAAAAGTCTGACGCACATATACAAAACTACTCTAGTGCAAGATCAAGTTCAAGAAACGGTTTCTATAAAAAAAACAAAAAAACGATAATAGAACGAAACTGTAATTATAAATGGTTGATAATTTGTGCGATTACCCTTTGCTTAAAATATGGTCTTGGGTACAATTTGTGCAGTTTTATAAGGAAAATAGCTGGTTAGTTCTGAACATTAACATCATGTAGCTTCTTAAAGCTTTTTTTTTTTCTTTTTGTCTGAAAAGTGGTTTTATATAATATACCTACAGATATTTTCCTGTAAGATTAAACATTTTTGCTGGACTACTAATGTTTGGAAATCAGAAATGTTTTTTTTTTTGTACTTACGAATAAAATTAACATGTATAACAATGTGTGTATTAAAAAAACACAGGGTGCCTGAGACTGTACATGATACAGTACTGTATATATGTGTGATGATGAGGGATTCACCAACTTTCAGCCTTATATTATAGCTTTGGTTGACTCTCAACCCACATGTTACCCAGAGTGTCTGTGTTTATATCACAGACAGTTTAAACTGCCACAGAGGACATGCAGGGAGAGGCCTCACCCGGAGAGTTAACAGTAAATAGAGACGGTACTTATCTGTCAGCTGCACTGTGGCTTTATCTTTGTGCCACATGTTGCCTGGTAGACATTTCCATTAGATAACACATCCCCTACCTGATGATGCTCTTGAGCTTAAATACCATTTGGCTGATCTGAAACAGCCATAGTTGGTATTTCAATGGTAATATTGAGTCAAATAACAAAGATCATTATAGGACCACAGAGACTTATTCAGGAAATGATGTGATTTTTACAGTCATCTCTGGATTCTGTGTTCTGAAATTGCTTGACGTCTGTGTTTCGTGTGTATGCAGACTGCTGCGTGCACTGTGTCCTGGCGTGTTTGTTCTGTGAGCTGCTGCCCATGTGCTCAGCCGTGGCCCAGTGTCTGGCCTGCGGAATGGAATGCGACGCTCTGTGCTGTTGCGGCGAGGCATGCGGAGGCCTGGCATGTTGCACCGGGGACCCCTGCTCCGCCCTGCTGGACTGTGCCATCCTGGAGGACTGCTGCCAATCCTCCGAGTGCCTAGAGATCTGTCTCGAATGCTGCTCTATCTGCTTCCCTACTTAGACAAGGCAAAAAGCCAGTGACGAAGTTGTTAGTACACTTACAGAGATGATCTGGAATGTGGCATCACACCAGTGTGTTGCAGGAAAGGTTTGTTGTTATGGAGGTTGCTGCCTTATTTATTCTGTAGTCTAGTGAGAGGACTGAGATCAAGGTGTTACTGTTGTGTGAGGAATGAATCACTGAGTTTAAACCACACACGCACAAAGCAAAGATGGTTATGGTGATCATGTTATTACAGTACATGAAGATGTTAGAGTATGTGAAAAGCCAGAGGCCTTACTGTATTTACGGACTTAATATCCATATGCATGGCCATTACTGGATTGTCGTCGATGTTTATAGCTTTAAACTGTGCCTTTTTTACTTTTGTTGGGCAGTTGAGCTTTTTCGTAGAGCGACAACAGAATGTATTAGCATTCTGCAGATGGGTGAACAGAATCTGTATGGAGAAATGTTTTTTATTTGAGATGTAAGCTCAAAGATAAGTGGGTTTAGGAATTAACCATACTCCAAAGATGACAGGATCTCAACAGAGACTGGTTGCTCTTGTTTCATTATCAGAGATCTTGTGATGATTCATATAAACTGTTTATTTAGTGAAATGATATCTGCACTCTGAGTTTATCTGTCTATGCACTGCATTAGCTTGTAATTAACTTAAAATGTGACTGTATTTTTTTATTTTGTTTTGCATAAGAAGTAAAGAGGCTTTTGTTTTCATAATCATGCCTCCTTTTAGTTCAGCAATGAACCTAAATAATATGTAAATAATCACTGTACCTGTCATTCATTCTTCAGTCCTACATTTTGAGTATATGTCTAGAATGATGCTTTTGATTCGTAAGCGCTAAACTATTTGCAGATCATCAGTAAGCTTGGTGCAGCCAGCCCTGAAACTAGTGTGAAAATAGCCTGGTGCCTGGACCAAGTGGCTGTATATTCATCTGGGCTTGTAGAATTTCACATGCTTTCTCAAGCTCATGGAGGGGGAAAAAAAGGGAAGGTTGATGTGAAGGTTAAAATGCTCCTCTTAACTCTGGTATGAAGTTCTTTACACTTTAAGAAAGCTGATAAGAATAGCACAGACATGTCTCCTACAGAAGAAGGCGATGAGTTGAAGACCCATACAGTAAGCATATGCCAGACAGTGGAAATGGAGAACTGATTATCAAGAACATCATGATCCTATACACTTATTCTTAGCCTAAAATTACTTTAAAAATAAAAAATCAAATCATGACTTTGATGACTAGCATGTTTATGACAAGTTTTTTTTTTTTTTTTACATGACGCTGAAATACGCAGGCAGACTTAATGGAAAAAAACAAGTTTCACTAGGCAGAGATTCAGGTTCGAGCTGAAACAATCTGTGGCAGGAAGTTGGCCACACTTCACTCTCACATAAGAGGTCCTGAGGTTGTTGGTCCTTTTGGGCCGTGACCTCTGAGAGAGCTGGCTCAGAAAAAGGAAGAGACCATGACTCACTCAAAGCAGTCAGTTCTCAAAGCAAAGAAATATCAGACCCACAGATCCAGAGAATAGAGAAAGCCATAAAAGTACAACAAAAGCAGGCGGTTACTACTAAAACGAACAGGGTGTGATACAGTTGGACATTAATATGGCTATTGTCTAAAAGCAGAATGCAAAACACATTTCCAGAAGGTTAGCATGCTTCAGAAGGTTAATATTTTATCCTTTCTAAGGTCTTGTGATCATCATGCCCAGTGCTAATAAATAGTATGGAGATAAGCTCTGTCCAGTGAACACTGGAATTTGAACCACTGGGCACAGGATTGTGTTTTTAGCACGCAGGGGGTCCGGGTTTGGGCCGGAGATGGGCAGGAAAGCTATGTTTGTTGTAGAAGTGAGCCAAACAGGAAGTGGAGGAAGTGACTGAGATGACAGTGTTGGGGTGAGAGGATAAGACCCTGAACTCCACCCGGTGCTATGCTTCAAAGCACCACCCGTCACCGTGGGTCCACTCAGACAGGAAACAGCTTTACCAACACAACACCAATCTCAACTGCTGCAGTTATTCATGAATCAGGAAGTTGACAGACTACGCAAGTCTAAAAAAACAAAGCAACGCATCTGTATACCTGCAGGAAATTGATTATAACTGACCTAATCTCAGGTGAGAAAATATTTAAATTGATTTTCATTAACCAGCCACAAAACTCACGAAACTGGTTTCGTCATACTGGATTTTGGAAGGTTTTAATATTGAAGAGGTTTTATCGGAAGCCACAGGGATACATAATTTCATTTGTGATATGCTTAATGTACAGTCTTGTTACAATTATCCCTGATGCAAGACAGTGCCACTGTGAGTAAACGCAAGCAACAAATGAAACAGAAAAGTAATCTATAAAAAATGTTTGCTTTCCTTTATGTACAGCATGATAAGTGACAGGAGTGGTTTCCTTATCAAAATATATTAACACCTTTAGAGAAAAGATTTAATAGTTCGGCAGCAAAATGAGATGTTCACTCATTTTTGCAAATTAGTGTCCATAGAGGCACAATTGAAAATGGCTAAATATTCTTATTTTGGAAACTTTGAACTATCATTGTTTTGTCTGCATTTGGGAGACGTGATCCAATATTTGCCAAAAAGTAATAATTGTGAAAGAAAATGATGTAGGAAGCTACAATACTCAGAAGACATGCGATGTCTGGTCGTACTTCTGGTTGTCTGGGCCACTTTTTAAGGATTAGATCTTATATGGTGCATTACTCCTAAAACTGGTAGAGGAGGAAGCTGATGCTGCTGCAAACCGTACTTTTTGTATTACTTTTAATGTTCCTCGTGGTCGCCAAACAAACCTTTTTTAATTAAGAATGTTTTATATGCAATAAAACTCATTTTTTAATGTTCCTGCCAGTGACTCATTAAAAAAAAAAAACACAACCAGTGCACGAGGTTTTATTAAACTCAACTAACACCAAACAACCAGTAGTTGACACCAACTTGCATATGTACATGGCTTCAAACACAACTGCACACTGATTTATCCTTGGGACGAAAGTGTGGGAGGCGGAGTTACAGCGTTGTGCAAAAATCATCAAGAATTCACACTGATATAACCAAAAAAATTACATAGTAAAATTTTGCTATTTTTACTTTTTAACATCCTTGTGACTTAAAGAATCAATGCAATTTTTTTTTACCAGCTTGTAATTATTTCTTGATTCTTTTGAAAACAAAAAAAATCTTTTATGGCGATCGTTATGACCCACCCTCAATCTTGATGTGTCTAAATATTGTTTCTTGAACTCCACACTGTGATGTGCTGAAATGTTTTCCATCCACTGCAAGTTGATTCAGGCTGGTTATTAAACCCATTTCATAAGTGGATTCATGTGTGAAAACAAAAATAAAAAATGTGCATATCGGAAAAAACGTCAGACAGGTGTTGGATACTGGAACCTACTGCTTTATTGACTACATCAGAACAGAGAAGAGTATTCGGACCCAGCAGAAACTCTCAGTGCTGCACATTTTTCATGGCTGAAGGACGCCGCTACTGCCGACTGCATTAGTTTTTAGAACCTCAGGCCACTTAACATGAACAGGTGTTTTCTTTTTTTGGAAATGAATCTGAGAAAGGAAATAAATTTTGACTGTACTTCAGCCACAAGGAATTTAGTCTCACAACAGGTTACACAAACGAGTCAAAACAAGTCAGAATTTGCAATGTTGTATTACAAATGAAAAAAAAAAAGGGAATCAGAATGCGTACAGGTGATAATAATGATCAGGATAGGGCGGAGCTAGCACTAATAAGCATATAGGAATTGTTTATGATGTGACAAAATAAAAAAAATTGCATGTTTAAGTTGAAAAATATTATTAGTAACTTAAAATTTAGGGGGCGGGCTATAAAGCAAAGATCAATTGTGAGGTTTTAGAACAAATACAGGAGTTATTGCCATTATTATTATTATTATTATTATTATTAATAAACAAGAAGTAGAAAAAAAATAAAACAATTGGTAAAAAAAAATATTTACATTTCTCATCAACTTGGAAATACATATAAGGTACTGAAATACATATAAACAGTGCAGTGAATAAGATTCTGCCCAATCTTGTCAGACACGTTCTGTGATTCAGTGATTTCTTGATACAACAGGTCTGGTAGTAATCCGATCTGAGTGAGGCAATTTAAATTTAACTCAGCTTTCCAAAAAATGTGGCTAATCACAGTTAATTCCTGATTTAGCAAGGGGAGTGGCAATTACTTTTTCACATAGCGCTAGGCAGGTTTGAAGAGCTTTTCTAATCTTAATAAATTAAACCATCATTTTCAAACTATTTTGTATTTACTTCTGTTATCCTTTTAATTTGGGTGTGTGAAATATGCAAAACAAATCAGGAGGGGGCAAATACTTTTTCATGGCACTGTATAAACTATGATAATATATTTTATACCTCACCATTCTACCAACTGAGGTTTTATTAACAGGAAGATATATTTAAAAATAACCCGTGCCATCGTTAATCAAAACAAAACTTTGGTAGATAGCCAGATCATTTGAACGTTGTTAATTTTGTCTCCTGCAGTGAGGTTAAAGCTGAACACACAAAAGATTTTATTTTCTCTCTCTTTTTTTTAAAGCCAGGCCAGTCCACACAGCACTGTGGAGGTCTAGACACAGGTCTCTAGGTGGACTCAGTAACCGTGCCAAAACTTACACAGACGGTAATGAGTTTTTTTTAAAGAAAGGACCACCTGCTTTTTATTGCAGCAACCTGGGATCAAACTAATCATAGCCACAGGAATGCAAACAGCACTACCTATGGAACTTATCATAAATTTACAACGAGATCAGACACTAAGCCGTGCATACCTGCTCTTCACCTCCAACCTTCTCTCTATTTCGTCTATGACCTATAGCCATTGTTATTACTCTCACTCACTCAATATTCTATACGCCTTTATCCTGTATTCGGGGTCACGGGGACCTGGAGCCTATCCCAGGAGGCTTAGGGCATGAGGCAGGGTACACCCTGGAGGGGGTGCCAATCCATCGCAGGGCACACACACATACAAACACCCTACGGTCAATTTGGGAACGCCAATTAGCCTAACCTGCATATCTTTGGACTGTGAGAGGAGTACCCGGAGGAAACCCACCAAGCACGGGGAGAACAATCAAACTCCATGCACACAGAGAAGGGAATCGAACCCAAACCCTGGAGGTGCAAGTCGGCAGTGCTAACCACTACACCACCGTGCCACCGCCATAGTTATTAATGAAATTGTTTTTTAGACGAATGATTCAGCAAAAAGAAAAAATACACAGCTCATTTACTGAAATACGGTTACACAAAAAATAAATGTTTAGATACAAAGAAACTAAGTAGCAGTAGAAAGATTTGTTAATTAAAACCTAAAACAAAACAAACATGACAATGAAAACTATTCATATACTTAAAAAAAACAACTAATTTCTAAAGTCTTGCTCTATTAAGTTTTGAACTTTGAACTATTGCCAGATATTATTTATTTCCAAATTTCATTCATTCATTCATTCATTCATTTTCTGTACCGCTTTATCCTTATATACAGGGTGCCTATCCCAGTTCATTTGTCAATTTAATAAGAAACCTATGGAAATAAATTCATTATTATATTTAGTTTGTGGTAAATTTATTAAAGGGAAATATTAGATCAATTTGAAAGAAGTCGATATAAGAAAACATTTGATTTAAGATATACCCACTTTGCTTTAGGTAGTTTTCTCCCATAATGTTAGAAATAAGGGGTCGAGGGTCAAGGGTGCAAGTCTGTCTCTGTACGGTCTGTACGTGTGTAGGCTTTCCCCGTGCTCCGGGTCCCACAGTCATAAGACACACAGATTAGGCTAACTGGCATTTCCAAATTCACTGTAGTGTGTGTTCTCGTGTGGCCTCCGAAAGAGTGGCACTCTGTCCAGGGTGCGGAGACAAGGTCTAAAGGAGCAGAATGATAACCAAGCTACTCCCAGATTTTTAAGAGAAAAGCTATAAATCCTGATGAACATTAAAGTGAATAGTTATAAAGGTTATAATGGTAAAACTGCCAGTCTGTCCAGAAATCCCAGGGGATATCATTATATAAACTGGGACTCAGTCCAGACGTGAGTGGATTTTTAAATTAGTTTGAATCTTATTTCCCCCCCACATGTTAGAGGAGGGTTTTTGTAAACCACCTGAGCAGTTTGTGCTTTGACTTGTAGCATGCAGACAAACACTCGAACAAACAGCAACGCTCTTATCAGAAACTCCTGTTTTATAAAAATACTCATTTAACAGGGGCAGACAGTACAGTTCTGCCATCTGCTGGTCTTTTGTTGTAGATCGCTTCCAAGCTTAACAAATATGCTGATAATATATCTATCTATCTATCTATCAGATAAGATTTCAAACAAACTTCTTTCACGTCGTCATTATGGGATATTGCTTGTAGACTTTTCAGGAAAATAATGAATTTAGTCCATTTTGGAATAAGGCTGTGACATAGCAACATGCGAAGAGCTGTGAATACTTTCCGGAAGCGCTGAACGTCGTACACCTTCAGGATTCGGGATTGAATCTTGTCACCAATGTGTGTGTGTGAGAACTTTGCATGTTCTCCCCCGCGCTGGGTGGGTTTCCTCCTTGTAGTCTGGTGTTCTCCAATATGTGCTGTGGGTCTAAGTGGTGTTCACAAATATGTTTTTCCAGAGTATGATCAAATGTGTGTGTGTGTGTGTGTCTGTGACCACTTGGCATCCCATCCCCACCATGTGCCGTGAGTTTCCTTGGACAGGCTCCAGGCTCCACCCTATTATTATTAAGTAAAGGGGAAAAAAAAACTAATCACAAGTCAGATAGAATGATAGCAACCTGGAGGTTATAAAATAACTTTCTCCACGTAAGACAATGTAAATCATACTAATTAGATTTATACATTGTTTTACTTTTGTTATATATATAGTCCTGAACCGCCCCCTCATGTCTTTATAGTAAATGAAATTAAAAGTAAATATTTTACTGTATCAGGCTGCCATTGCAAAGATACCATTTAAAAAACATTTACAAATCAGCTGTTTATGTAACAACCTCATTTCCCCTCTCGTCTGTTCCAACCACTCAGCATTCAGGATCAGCAGTGTACAGTACTAATCACCACCTGATCATCGGGCATTCTCTGCACCTATGTGTCATTAGGTCATGCCTTAATTTAAAAAGAAGCCTGGAGAACTATTCCTTAAGAAATGAGGTGGAATCAAGACTTTAGCACAGTACTGAATGTATTGTATTATTGATCTTTTTTTAAGGCATCCTGTTGATAATAAATGTGCTACAGTAGTAATAAGATTAAATAAAATGGTTTGCTTGTATAAAATATTAGTTACAGATATTCCATTAATTCAATAATCTGCTGCTTGTGCAATGTTTAATGTCATACTTTTTAGACAGCAGTATAATCGTATGGCTTCTGTGCAAACTAACAGTCACAGACCCACACACACAATCACGCACACACTCTTCCATTCAGATTGAATGATTTCCACAAGCCCGGATGATACTTCAAAACTTTATTTATATATTTTCCCATAAAAAGTAAAAAAAAGAAAAACTACACATCGAACAGATCAACTGAAATGAATCATGTTTGTTTTTATGTTCGAGTCGTAAAGGTAGAGAAATATAAGGTTCTGGAACACATGGAGTCATAACCACAGAGACACTCAGCACTCGGTTCAGACGCTCCCTTTCTTGTTAATGCACATATTCATCTGACTTAAAAAAAATAAAAAAATACAGAAAATAAAAAGCCATTTCTGGTTCATTTATTAGTCATAATTGTGATATTATTAATAATATTTCCTGTACATATGGTTGAAAAAATAAAACTGACTTTTTTCTTCTTTTTTTTTTTTAAATCGCAACATCAATTGCACACGGTTTCAAGTATTACAAAAATAGATGAACGTAACTTATTTGCAAGAAAACATCTATAGAAATGCCACATTGTTATTTTTTTTCTTTTTGCTAAATAATATAAGAGTGAATTCCCCGTGGAGTGAATACAAGTGGTTGAACAGTTCTGAATGTGCTACATTATATATAGAGATATATATATATATATATTAATTATATATGATGTAGATCTCTAGTCATGATGCAAGCATGCACTTCTGTACAGCACTGAAAAGCAGGACAGCGCATCAATCCACATGACACCCTCACACACACACACACACCGCAAGCCACGAAGTATTGCATAGACTTCAGATTTATGCATACGAGATCACTTTCGCTTCGCCAAAAACGCTTCAGCAACACAAAACCTTGTTTTTTTTGTTTTTTTTTAAGAGGAAGGCATTGGTGATTTTCCCATTAAGGAAGTCAAATAGTCTCTTCAGCCGCAGGACAATCGATACATCTGGTACTTTGCGTGATAATTCATATTCGACACGTACAAAAAAAAAAAAAAAATAGATTTGAGTAAATTTCTGAAAATAGAATTCTTCTTGTAATGTCACATTCAAACCTTTACAATACAATCCAGTGGAAAAACTACTAAATGTACGGGAGTCAGCTTCGTGTGTATATATATATATCGTGCATCGGTACACGCTAACATGCAAAGCGTCAACAGCATATAGAATGCGGTACAAATGAACTTTGGAAAAAAAAAAAAAAAAAACATTCTTTCATCGACATCTCTACCTGAAGTCAGCGATGCAGCAGCGCTTTAATCTCATCACCTGTACATTCTGCTTTAATGCTAAAATCATTTCGTTGATGGTTTTCGGACGAGACAAGTCTGTGAAGTAACTCGATGTAAATATGTCTTCTACAGTACTATGCAAAAGTCTTTACCCCCCTTCATTCCTTTAGATTTTGCTTCCTGAGCCAGACTTTGTTGTATTTTAATGCGGCCTTGAAGAATAATTCTTCAGGCTTTCTAGATATATTCTCCCACATTTTGTGGAATGTGTTTTGTTTGTTAAGCCACACGGTGACCTATGAATAATCCAAACATCTATCTTAGGGCATGAACCAGTGATAAACAGGTGCAGATGATGACAGAGGATCAGGCCGGTGATTAGTATACTGCTGACGCTGAGTGGTTGGAATATATGGACGAGAGGGGAAATGAGGTCGCTGCTGAGGGTTGGTACATAACATTTTGAAATTGGTTCTTTAGGCATGTTCTTTAGTAGCCTGTTTCAGGAAAATAGATGGAAAATTATATTTAATATGAAGAAATGGGGGGTGCAAGACTTTTGCACAGTACTGTAGCTCCAGCGTTCGTTTTTAAAAGTGAAATCTGAGTATTATCCTTTATATTGGAGATCGCATTAACGGTTATTCCTCCAACTACAACAACGAACCCAGTAATTTAGGACGAGAGAAATAAAAATACAGCACCGACCAACACATGAGCACCAGAATGACTCAACACAAGCATTTTAATATAAAGGACGTGGTTGAGTATTTTTTTTCTCTCTTTTAAAGTATAAATTCTATTGTAGTATAATAAAACCATCATCAAGGCAGTTTGGAGAATTTGAAGGACTAAAGACTTTGGATGAAGTCTGGCAATCAGAATTATATTAATAATAATAATAATAATAATAATCATGCTTTTTACTGGCCTCTATCATGAATCACTCACATAAGGAACTCGTGTTGAACACGAGCCGTTCATTTTCAAACTTCAGCTAAAATCCGAACTGCTGATTTAGCAAAACCTCCGACATCTGATCATCCCCCTACCCCCCCTCCCCCCATGCATTGACAGCGAGGGAGGATCAGACGGAAAGCAAAAATTAACGCCGATCATCAGTTTTTGCAACAAAAAAAAAACAAAAAACAAAACATTTCCCTGTTCTCCCTGAAGCTCAAACCGAACAGTATTAATCTGGAGTTAATGTGGGAAATGAGATGAATGTGCATCAATGTGTAATTAAAGTGCCTCTACAAGAGAACAAGGGGAAAAAAAAGTTTAAAAACAAAGTTAAAGAGAAAGGGGAAGAGATTAAAATAAATGTTAGCACTGCAAACAATAAAATGATAAAAAAAAATAAAAAAAAAAACCTGTACAAAAAAAAAAAAGTCTAAGTAATATCAGCCTGCCCTCATCGCCTTAGTCGGAATGTACTGTAATCTTTTTCCAATTAGAATAACGATTATTCCTAGATACACGATTGATCTAAAATCATCCCATAATTTCATCCTAGAAGTAAGAAATGAAGTGAAGAGAGCAGGATCAGGGTGTTGCGTGTGGAAGTGGTGACTTGGGTTTACTTCAGTAATGAAACCAAGCTCAGTTAACGTCTGCAGGGAGCGAGAAAAACCTCGCAGCAGGAAATGAAAGCAAATCTTTCAAAAAAAAAAAAAAAAAAAAGAAAAGAAAAAAAAAAAGCAGCATGTCTTTTCTTTTTTTCCTGACTGAGGTTTAAAAGCGCATAGTCTCGAGCTTATTGTCTGTTCGTATTACCGTGTAACCAACACATTATCACTTACGATGACGGAGATTTAAAGCACTTTATAATAAAATTTCATCAAAACAGGTGGAAGTGAATCTAAAAGCGTTATCGTTTCGCTCAATTTACTTTCTTGAAATTGTTTCCAGCTGTCTTTTTTTTTCTTTTTTTGCATAAAGACGGTTCACTCGTAAACATCCGACTAGTGAACTGAAGCGAGATTCTCATTTATCATCTAATAATGTACATCACCTCCTTACAAGGCGAGTCACGCCTTAGCCTTAAACGCTGAACGTCAAACAGAAATTCATTCATCTCGATGTTTAGATTAAAATCTTTCATTTCAATCCACAAGGTGGCGTCACTACTGTCTTACACGCAGTACACCCTGCGACTGACTAATGCGAGATCTCATCTCCTTAACATATACAAAATATACATTTAATCATTACATACATATACATTTATGTAATCCGGCACACACTTAAATCTGTCCTGGTTTTTTGTGTTTTGTTTTTTCCTTCTTCTTCAAACTGACAAAACTGACATTCATCCCCGATGCAGCTTCAGAGTAATTCATGGTGTTTTATTATAAAATAAAAAGTAGATTGAGTTAGCTATATTTCAAAAAAAGAAGAAAAGAAAGCTTTCATTTGTTATCCATCTATCTATATACAGCTTAATATAATATTTCTCCTTGCCTTTACTTATTATTTATTTTAAATAATAAAAGAATGACTGTGTGTATAAGGTTCTGTGCGTGCTTTTCTTCCCCAGTTATCTGATCAAAATTCTGTGTAAGATGATTTCCACAAGTGGCGTTCAAATCAAACCGGGAATTGTCCACTGATCAGCAGAAGAATGAACCAGCATTTACAAACAAGACTTACGGGGAGGAAGCTCTTAGGCGCAGAAAAAACAAACATTTGAACAGTAGAAAAGTTTTTAAAGAAGGTCGCACGTCGATCCCGCACGAGGAGGCACCGAGCGAGTGGATCGCAGAGACGAAACTGTCTAAGCACTAGTGAGAAGCAGGGATAAGTGCATTAGTGTAGCAGGGGACTAAATTGCAGTTGTTACTGGACAATCAAAAGTCCCAGTTTGACATGAACGCCCCTTGTATGTAGACTGAAATTCGGAATTAATGTATTAAATTAATACATTGACAATTTTTGCTATAGTCCCACGTTAATCTGTCATGTCAGTCATTTCTCATGTTCTCTATAAAGTCTAGATCTCGACGAATAATCCCGGGAAATAATCCCAAACAAATTGATGTGGCAAAAGATTTCAGCACATCCTATGAAAAAAATAATTAGTTTTTTTTCTAAACTACATTGACACTCCAAAACCTGAATCCAAACCAAAAACTTGACCAACTCAGCCTGAGGTTCATTATTTGATGTAAAACATAGTGGATGCAGGACATGCGATTACGATAAACATCAAAACAGTCCATCTTGCATTATAGGATGTAAGTTGATCTGGGAAAATGTGTCTACAATAACACAAACACTCCCGTGTCTAACTTCTTACGCTGAATTAATGCTTCTTACTAAACAGACCCAGGATCTGGAAAACTCATCCCGTCCAGACAGGACTTTAAATAAGAAGCGCCATGTGTATGTTACATTCTGTAGACGTGAATGAACGTATAATCCAGAATAATGCGATCCCTGCTCTTTAACATCATCAGTTCTTTTCATGGGCCTCTGTTTACACACCAATACTGTGATGCGCTGTTTAAAAACAACAGCAAAAAAAACGATACATGCGGTTTTGTGAAATGCCTACTCCTGCTTCTAAGATAAAACGATAAAGACATGAAATTCGAAAACGTTTACTTAAAATCTACGCACGGCCGCTAGCATCATACGTCGTCTTCTGAACAACTCCGCTCCGACGATCCTTATTGTAAACTCCGATACCCCTTAAATACAGAGGTAAAAGTTGTAGACCGTGTCTCTTCATCAGCGCAGGAGTCACGAGCCATGCTGCATTTTGATCATTTTCATCCTTTTTTTTTTTCCTTTTCTTTTACAGTACTATGATTATATTGGCAATTGACCTCAGATACACTGCCCTCTATTGGCCAGTTATTTTTTTTGTTTTGTTTTGTTTTTGCAAGCAGGAATGGAGAAGCTGGAGGGCCTTGCGTCTGTTCGCTTTGGCTAACAGAGCCTGCTAATCAGCGTTAAACTGCGTTCACGTCCATCATCACAAATCCTCCTCCATGCTGAAGCTGCTCCTGCGGCTGCTGGTCTTGGACGCGCCTGGCGACACGGAGGACAGCAGGGGGTCGGCGCCGCCGTCGTCCATCAGGATATCGCTCAGCCCCATTTCTCCGGCCATCAGACCGGGGCTGAATATCGAGGAAGCGTGGTCGTCCAGCTCGCCGAAGGTCAGAGTTCCCAGGTCCAGCGGGACGGTCAAGGCCCCGCCCACTGGGGAGGCGGAAGGGGGAGGGGAGAGTAACGAGGAGACGTGGGTGTGGTTTAATGGCGGGCCGCCCAGAGTGAGGAGTGTTTTGGGAACAGGGTCAGCACCGGACAGTACAGATGTGAGCTGTTGCTGCTGCTGCGGCTGCTGCTGAGCGATGATGGCGTCTGCAATCTGAGACGGAGCGAGGCCGTGGACACGAGCCTGCATCTCCAGCTCCTGAGCCCGAACCATGCGGAGCAAGGAGAGAACAACAAATCAAACGTCTGAGTCAGAGCTCCAGCAGACACACAACCTGAACACAAAACTGTAACCAGGGTTAATAAAGGACACACAGCTGTAATCCCATCAGCTAACTTGATTACTTTTTTAAGGAATTTATTAAAGCGCTTAGATACATCACTTTGGTTTAAAAAAAAACCCTCTCTTTTTGCTTTTCATCTTTTTCTCTTTGCATGTCCCCCTTCAAGTCTTCATTTTCTTTATTTTGCCTTTTGTTGTCCTCTTTATTCATTTGCTTTTTCCTTTTATCTATTTTCCCTTTCTATTTTTTATTTTCTTTGCTTTCTAGTTATTTTCCTTTCTTTTTTCTCGGAGTGCTGTGAAAAGTGCCTCTCTTCTATTTGTTTACTTTTTCCATATTAATTTTTCATTTTCACTATTCATTTTCTGTCCAAATTTTTCCTTTCTATCTTTTTGCCTTTCCCTTTTTCTCTTTCTTTCTTTAATTTTCCCTTCTTTCCTTTCCCCATTTTTCAATTTTCCCCTTTTCTTTTTTTCTATTTTTCCTTCCATTTGTTTAATTCTATTTTTCCTATTTCTTTCAGTTTTCTTTCTATTTGTTTTTGTTTGTATTTGTTTCTTCTTTTTCTATTAATTTCACTTAATTTTCCTTCCTACTTTCAATTTTCATTTAACTTTTTCCTTTCTAGTTCTTTCCTTTCTTCATTCATTTCTTCTATTTTCCTTCATTTCTATTTCATTCCTTGTCTTTCTTCCTTAGAATTGTCTCTCTTAATTTCCCTTTCTATTATTTATCTTCATTTTATTTATTTTATTTCCTTTTAATTCTTACCATCAGTTCCCTTTATTTAGATTTCTTTCATTTTGCTCCAGTTCTACCTTCACCAACACCACTCCTTCCCTTTGTCTTCCTGTTTCTTCACTCTCAGACTCTTGACAGGGTTTAAGAAACTCCGGGAGGAAGATTTCGAAATAAAGTGGTGCTTTAGTTAGAAATCTTGGTTGACTTCACATCTTCCATCTTAAACTCTTCTCTACAGAGAAGAAAAGCCCTTTAATAGCTCACTTTCTGGCTCTCTACTCATCACTCCTCAATCACTAAGCCTTTCCTCACGGCACTCGGAGATCCGCCTGTAGCTTCGGATACGTTAACCGCTCTGTAACACCAGAAGCAGAGGAGGGCATCAGACCTGTATGCGGAGCAGCAGCGCGCGGTTGGTGTGCTCCAGCTTCTTCTGCCTCTGCTCCATCTCCTTAGCCCTTTGCTGCTCCTTCTGTAGCTTGCGGATGTAATCCACCGACGCCTTCAGGATGGTGCCCTTGTTCCAGCGCATCTCACTGAGTACAACGGGCAAACACAGGTTAGACCAGATCCAATCCCGCTTACAACATTCAAGAGAAACTGAAAGAACTGGAAGGAGCAAAGCAGGCTTGATACTGACGGGTCGCAGGATTTGGGAACGAGGTCTCCTAGTTCCTTGATGCGGTCGTTGATGTTGAATCTCCGCCGCCTCTCAACTGTGTAGAAGTAAACTTGATTAGCAGCAAAAAAAAAAAAAAAAAAAAAACACAAACTGCCACACTATTTATTTATTTATTTATTTCTGCAGTCACCTAATGCTAATTAAATCATTCTTCAGGAATACACTGTTGCTGATTTTCTTTTTAAACCATTACTTCAATTTACCTTAAAAGAAGTTTTGCTTAAAAAAATAAATTAAAAAAACCCAGCCACCGGTTACTTTCTGTTTTCAGCATTAATAAAAATATCGAAGTGAAAGTTCATGAAACCACAATGGAAGGTTTAGAGCAAGAGCGGATGAAACTCACTGAGGTTGTGGTTGTCTTTCTTTTGCCGTTCCTTGATGAAAGCTTTAGCCTCAGCATCTGAAAATATTCACATCATCATGGAACAATGAGCTTTTCTTAAATACTTTGGTCTGATTGTGGAAATTATAACTTATTATTTGTGTCTGCCACAGGATAAATACATTTTTTGACAGATTTAAAATCTACATGACGATAATTGATTTCAAAGCCCGATGCTCAAGAGAATGAGGTCGGGAAATTACAGACTCTCAATGGAAGTGGTTCAGGGGTTGGAGATGTTACACTGACTTTAATTTGCCTTAACGTTAATCTGTCTCAACTTTAAAGGGCACCTATTCTACAAAATTTACTTTTTAACCTTTTTAAACATTCAGATAGTTCTCCAGTCAACCAAAGGGGAAATAATAAAAAAAATTTTTAAAAACATTCCCTGTTTTGTTTTGTCTGTTTTTCGATGGTTTAAACAAGCCAATTAGATTTCCCCCTAATGTGACCTCATATAAAAAGATACCCCTTCTTAGAAATAGTGCAAAGTTTGACCTTTAAATCTTATAAATGTAATCAGGTCATCCCAGCACTCCACTAGTGCTAGGATACTATCAAGGTAGAAAGTTTTCTCAGTACGATCGGACTTCCTGCTTCACGTCTGAAACTCCGGCCTCCCAGGAACTCCTTTAATGACCCAAACGTGGAAATGGCTTGGAGCGAGGTCAGGACTGTATGGGGGACGTGGCAAGTGAAACGACTGCAGTGGGCTTCGAGCCACTCCTCTTTAAAACGTCTACACCGTTTAAATGTTTTACTGCGGCCTAGGAGTCTCATCATCATTCTGTCTTTTAAGTCTTATGTAAACGTTAATCAATATTATACGCCTTCATATACACTTTCATTCCCAAAATCTTCATCTCTAGTCCTGGTTTGACTTGAACGCCCTTCGTACATATAACTCAATACCGATTGGTGCAGAAATAGAGAGAAAGGTTTGGACGCGTTCAGAAAAATACAGGGTGTTGAACAGGGTGACGTACTGTACCTGTCAGCTCGGTCTTGACGTTCTGTAGGTTTGCCGGACAGGAGTTGCTGACGGTAATGGTGGGCGTGGCCATCCCGGGGCCGCTGTAGACATCCAGGAGATTTCCAGAGACTGGCAGCTGCAAACCACCAATAGTAGCAGAGAGTTAAATCAGGCCCCGCCCAGCGACTGTGTTACCCCCCCTATCTATACATTGCAACAGCGTGGTGTGGTATGCCATGTGCACTTAGAGCGACACGAAAGAGATCTGATAACTCTGAGCTGCCATTTTAAGTTTCCCACATGCGATCCGACCGCCCGTTCTGGCTGGTGCATCATTTAGTGCAAAAATCAGACAGATGACAAACAGTAAGTGAAACAAAGTCGTTCTCCATTCTGATTATATGACACTGTCTTCGCTTGTGGTTTGGAAATCCAAGTGTATAACGCATGCATGAAGGTGGCACGACCAGATGCCCAAAGCTTGGATTACTCATGCTTCAAAATCACACATCCACCTTCTGCACATGCCCATGCCATACGGAGGTAAAAACCTGCCACGCTTATTCCAGTTATTCTTTACAACACGGAGCCACCGTCTCGCCTCGCCTAGCCTCGACTGTCTCCTAGACATAATAACGCATCTCCTGCACTGTATGCACATCCACGCCGCTGAAGCAGCTTTAAACAATAACATCATTCCAAGGCCGTGCGCGATACCGTGTTCTTTAACTTCTAGCGACCAAAAAAAAAAACACTCAAGACTCCACACAACCTTGTGTTCACTGTAACTGTAACGTCGGGTTTATTGTTAAACGGCTGGAAAAAGTTTTAAACAAATTTAACATTAAGGAATGACTAAACAGCAGAAACAACAACGACAATTCGTTTAACGATTCAAGACCCAGAGTGTAAAGTTCCAGCTACACCAACAGCCATGGTATTTTAACTTCCTCCAAAACTTCCTCTTTCTCCCTATTGCCTGTGCGAACATGGCCATGCGCTCCCTCCGAGATTAACCACACAGACAACGAGACTACGAGACTCCTTAAGCCTTAATCACTCACACAATTAAACACACAGCTACATACACTGATGTTTGTAATCCAAATGAATTCGTACACTAATAAAAAAACAAACAAAAAAACAAACGTCCTACCTGTTACCGGTGACACAACTACGTCCTGCTGCATTTCTCATCATAAAATTCTGAAAGTCAAGAGAGAGGGGAACCCGGTTTACCTCAGTCTTAAGCCGTTTCTTTTCATTCTCCGGCACTAAAACCAAAATCCTCATCTTCTCTTAACTCTCCGACAGCATGCACTTGTTCCTCTTTCTCTTACAGCGCTGTTTTTTTTTGTGTTTTTTTTAAGGAACGTTGAGAATGGGGAAATATCTCTCAGATAAAAAAAAAAAAAAAAAAACTTCTACTGTTGCCTATCAGTTTTAACACACCCGAAAAAAAAAAAACCATGCCTCTGTGTGTGTATAGCCCGCCCCCCTCACTCTGTCTGACTCGCAGAGGGTTCCCCACCCTGCACCGCCCTTTGGTAGCCATGTGTCAGAAGTGTCTGTTGGTTTCCAGAGAACTAAGTGGATTCCAAGAGCTCGAGCACAAATTCAACTGTGCGGGTAACACACAAGCGTCTCATTAAGGACGTGCCGAGGCTTGAGCGCTGGATAGGAACGCTCGTCCAGTAATTATGACTGTTAAAATTGCTGCAGCGAGAGCTTCTTCCTGATTTACAGATAAATTTAATGAACTCCGTGCCGGGAACATAAAACTCTATTCGACACGATGTCGAAACATACATATGACGCTTCCGGAAGGATCAGATTTCAGGTCTGACGCAACGCGGATCTTTCTCAATATGGAAGAACCGACGACACACAAGTACCACTCTTAGGGAAAAGTCCTCACTAGGAAATTATCACTTTTTTTTCAGTTACTACAAAGTATTTTTGTGACTTCAGAAACACAATCTGAGGGAAATTAAATGCTGAAATTAAGAGAAAGTATATTCTGAGTCAAATTAAGCAGCTTACTGTATGTTTCGATCATAACTATCTTTTTAAAAAGAATTCTTTTCGTGATCATTTATTTATTTATTTATTTTTAAGTACGAACGTCTGATTCGACGTCTGGCTCGTCAATCACGTCTCTGCCTTTAAATGTGCCAAAGATTTGGGCTAGAAAACAGGGATTGAAGAAGGAAACAGTGTTTTATTCTACACTGTTAAGACAAGCAAAGGCATAAAAGAAACAAACAAACAAACAAAAAAGACTTCTATGGTTATATATAAATTACAAGAAGGAAATCGTTCAAATAATACTCTACATTCTTAAAATTATCTGATCGACCAATCGGATGTGTGGCAGCAGTGTAAAGAAAAAGAAAATGCAGATATGGATTAGCAGCTTTGGGTAATGTTTACATCAACCATCAGAATGAGGGGAAAATGTGATCACAGTGATTTGTGAATATTTCTATGGGCCATTAATATGGATACACCTTAATAAAATGGGAATGGTTGGTGATATTAACTTCCTGTTTGTGGCGCATTAGTATATGTGAGGG
>JAOTQY010000029.1:12223373-12236054 GCA_026413445.1 Dolichallabes microphthalmus
TGTTATCTTTGACTAATAGTTAAATGTGTTTGATGATCAGAAACATTTTGTGTGACAAACATGTAAAAGAATAAGAAATCAGGAGGGGGGCAAATAGTTTTTCACACCACTGTATATAAACAGCCAGACATCCAAGTGTATTATATGTTTTTTTGGAATGTTTCTGATCAGGAAACTAGGAGAGTAAAAGGAACTGTTAAACATTTTAGAACTTCCTCTTCCCTCCTAATATAATGTTAATTACTCTATACATTATGTGACTACTGTACAAGGCCCCAGTGTCAAAGTCTTTGTAAGTTTTTTAAGGAAAGAGCCTTCAAACTCCCCTTAACCCATGGCACCCACAGGGATCCGCTGTCAACATCCTGGTCCCAGACACCACAGCATACTGTACCTCCAGAGGCCCTGTGGAGCCACACCCTGAGGGGCCAGAGCCTCCCCGGTAGCATTCGAAACCCAGGTGGTTTCAATGTTATGGCTGATGGGAGTATATATGGTATTTTATAACATAAGTGATAATCAGTTGTAAATGAACTGTAATTAAAGAAATTCTGAGGTAAATCCCTGTGGTATAAGAGATAACAGTCAACTTTGGTTAGTAACAGTACTGTAAGAGTTTCCTGTAACAGCTAACACTGCTATGCTGTAATCCTTAGGCTGAGGAAATGCTTTAACTATACACTGGATGGCCAATGGTTTGAGAACAATTTAACCATTACACCCAAATGTGCTTGTTGTCCATTCGATTGTGGAGCATGGCTGTAGAGATCTTTATTTAATCAACTACAAGAGCATTAGTCAGGTCACATACTGATGTTGGGATGTCGAGGAGGTCTAGGGTTCAGTTTATCCCAAAGGAGTTTAATAAGGTTGAGGAGAGAACTACAGTATAGGGACAAAAGTATTTGGCCAAACCTACAATGGCATTGTATTTAAATACATATACATCAAGATGGAGTTGGTCCTCCTTTTGCAGCTTTAACAGTTTCCACTCTTCTTGGAAGGCTCTCCACAAGTTTTTGGAGTGTTTCTGTGGGAATTCGTGCACATTCATTCTGTAGAGCATTTATGAGGTCAGGCACGGATGTTGGACGAGAAGGCCTGGCTAGCAATCTCTGTTCCAGTTCATCCCAAAGGTGCTTGATGGGGTTGAGGTCAGGCCTCTGTGCGCTATGGCAAGTCAAGTTCTCATTAAACCATGTCTTTATAGTCCTTGCTTTATGCACTGGGGCACAGTCATGTTGGAATAGGAAAAGGATCTTCCCCTTGTTCTATTGTTAACAAAGTTGGAAGCATAGCACTGGCCAAGATGTCTTGGTATAACACTGAAGCATTAACTTGGGGATAAGGGAGCTGATTGATTGAAACACCTGAATTCAATAGTTTGAGAAAATACTTTTGCCCATATTGTGTACATGAAGGTTGATTTCTTCCACTCCAACCCTGACACGCTATCATGAAGCTTGCTTTGTGCACTGGTGTCATGCTCAACTTTTGGTTCGTGTAGGTTTGGGTCTCACAGTCAAGGAACTGTAACTCTACAGCATACAAAGACGTTATATACACTTGTGTGCACCACAAATGGGTGAGACAGTCAGGTGTCCAGATTGACTTGGATTCACCAAGTTGTAATGAACTAATCACAAGGCACAAAATCACCATTCTGATTCATGTATATAATTAAGTGTGCCGACTTTGGCTGAAAACATAACGCACGTTTTACATCTGCTCATGGGCGCGCACACAACCGCAAATCAATAGGTAATAAATTTCCATGAAAAAGCTTTGCATGCAGGAAATGCCTATACAGTATCTCTACTCCCCCATGTCCGTATCATACTGTGATGGACAACACAACGCATACATCTGCTGGTCATCTCTCTCTCTCTCTCTCTCTCTCTCTCTCACACACACACACACACAGATAGAGGGAGAGAGAGAGAGACGCGCTCTGGACGCATGCTCCATCCCCCTGAGTTTAATTGCATTTCACAGCGCAGTGCTGGAGCAAACAGCTCAAAGTGACACACACACACTGACACACACGCACAAGCACAAACAGTGCACAAGGCACCAGCTTTATCTCTATGTGCTTTATCAATCTCATATTTTCCCTCCCTCGTCCCTCATCACTATGCAGCATCCTCTGGGTTCTCTCTGATTAGAGATTTGTTAATTAAGATTTCTTTATAACCAGGACATGCGCACAAGATTATAACAAATGCATGGCACATATGCCGCATAATGCGCGAGGTACGTCTTGCATCCCGAGTGCCATAAAAGAGCCCTTAGTGTGAACCTGATGCAACACCGCGTTGTCCTGTCTGTAGTGAAGCGCGTGCATCAAACTGCGTTCCTGCAGGTGAGTGAGTCATAATGCTGGGGTACAATAAATAAACATTGCACTTAAAGTGTCTCCGCATGCACAGTGCCACTGACAGCGTGTGTGTCCTTGAGACATGCCCTAAATGTATACATGCGATGATGACATTGTGGACACACTCCAAGGTCCATCCGATTCAACGAGATTTGTAATGAATGCGCAATCCACGCGGAACACTTACCGCTTTTACGGGATCCGGGCTGTGGGCTGAGATGGTAAGAAAAACGCATCGCCTTGAACTGACTGGAGAAGCTCGGATGCGGGTCGGACGGCGGTTGTGGCGGCGGGCTGAAGCCGATCAGCGCGCTCCTGGGCCGGTTCAGCTGCATGCCTGCGCCTGCAATCAGGTTTGCAGGGCAGGGACGCGGGATCAGCACTTCCAAATAAGTGATACAATCCAACAGCCAGGACAAACTAATAATCAGGAATAATCACAAGTCCTTAAGGAGGTGCGCGTCTCTGCGCCCAGGTGCGCTTCCGAGCTGCGCGTCCAGACCGGATCGTCCCGCGATCTGGAAGCTGAACGGTGTCCCGGTCAAACGGTCGCGAGGTGCCGGCACATCCAGCTGCACATCCAGCTGCTGAGTAACGATCCCATCCAAGGCCCTCTGGACGGCGTAAAACTCCATCAAAGACAAGGGTTTAATCGCTCCGATGTGCTTTACTCAACATACACACACTCATTACCTTTACCGTATCTATTTATTTATTTATTTATTTATTCATTCTTAAAAAAAAAAAAAAAAAAGTAACCTCAAAATAAAACGAGCATTTTTTAAAAATCATCAAAATGCTTGTGTGTGTCTTTTTTGTTTAAAAAGAGTCGTAACACTCCACGTTTGATCTCTTATAACACGAGACTACCTACACCAAGACTCCTTTATTTTTCGTTGCCATCGTGTTAAAAAAAAACTACAAAAGAGTCGTGCAACAATTTAATTACCGCAAACGATTAAACAAACTAACTAACTAACAAAACAACAAAAAAAGTTTAGTTCTTAATCCATCTTCCTGCCACGTCTTTGTTCCAAACGCTGGCCTGTAGGAATATCTCCAAAGTGCCAGAAACAAGAACAATAGCCATGTCAAAAAAGTTCAAAAAACTTCCCGTTCACGCAGACGGTTAAAGGCAGAACAGAACGTCGGCCGCGCGCTCCGGCCCGTGTGGCCGTTTATAACGTCTCCGTATAAATAACTGACCCGGTCCGGTAAATGTGCTCACTCAGCTGCCTGAGCCCGGATTCGAACCTCGTCCAAAACCTCTCCAGCTCTAAAGCTCTCCGCTCCGCATCCTGAGCGCGCTCTTACCGCCACCACAAAGACGCCGTGAAGCGCGTGAGTCGCGGGATAAAATCCAGGTGCATTGTTTGTTTTTTGTGGGTTTTGGTTCGCGATGCCCTCCGGTGGGTATACAGTCAACAAAAAAAAACGACTCCAAAGTGCCCTCGGAGTTTCCAGCTCCTTCCTACTGGATCCCCTTTCTCTCCTGCTCCCTCCTGTGCGCTTTACTCAGAGGTGATGTGCGAGTCAACAGGGAATCGACTCCTTCCGATCGAGTCGGTTCGTTGAATCGATTCGCAAGAAGCAATAAAGAATCCAAATTACCTTGATTTATTTCTTTTTTTATTTACGTTTTATTTAATGTGTAAACTGCTTATAAAATCATCAATTTCTGATCAAAGAATTATTTTGTTAAAAGTGGCTTAGTAGTTAGCCCTGTCACCTTGCACCACCAGGGTCTGGGTTCGATTCCCATGTTTGCATATTCCACCCATGCTTGGTGGGTTTCCTCCAAGTGATCTCATTTTCTCCTACAGTCCAAAGACATGTAGATTAGGCTAATTGGAGTTCCCCTTGAGTGTGAGTGTGTGTGCCCTGTGATGGATTTGACGAAGAATATAGATGATGAGACGAATATTTATTTAAGCATTTGCTCAGCTGCATCCACTATGCATCTTTGCACCATCCATAATCCATAATGTTTATCATTGCCGTACCATACATTCCAATCACATATATTCTGTATAAGCTGTATAAAATGTAAATTTGTATTAATCAAAATGATAAGATTGTCCCTGGTGAGCAAGCCGAGAATGACGGCGACAATGGGAAGGAAAAACTCCCTGAGATGGCAGTAGGAGGAAACCTTGAGAGGAACCTCAACAGGGAACCCATCCTCATTTGGGTGATAACGGATAGCAGGGATTGATCTGCAGTCGGGTGTGGCAGTGTTGATCAGAGGTCCTACTACAGTCATAAATAGGGAATAAATATAATGGTTTCTAGAATGATGGATTAATGGTATATGATGTGAAACAAGTTATCTTCTTGACATGTCTTATCCACTGCACAATGTTTGCACAGTTAGACTGCATATTACCTTGTATACCTTATCCTTATTACCTACTGCACCTTCCATACATTATTCACTCTCATCTCTGTACATATGGACACATACCCCCACTTGCTTAATTAAATGCCAACTGCATTTCATTGACTTTGTACATATACTTTCCACAACAACAGTAAAGTTGAATCTAATCTAATCTATATAGAAGTTGAGTCATGTCAAATGGACTTTTTTTATTGTTAGGTAGAAATGTGTCTCTACTCATCCAGGTAGCTTTTTCAGACAGACACTAATCTAATCTTTCAAAAATAAATGCATTAAAATTCTATAAAAAATGTAAGTCTTTTTAATATGGAACATTTTCACAAATATTTAAAGTAGTTAAGAAGTCATGTGAAGGGTTATTAATACATTTTGCGGAAGAAACATGACTGACACTGTGTTGAAAAAGGGACAGCGTAGTAGCATTAACTGATTCTATTCTGCTGAGATAGGAGACAAGTTATCAACATTTTTAAAACAAAAATGTTTTCCCACTCCAATTTTTTTTTTAATGTTTCTACCTTGTCTTAAATTAGAGAGTCAAAACAAAAACTGATCATCTTCAAAATGTTGTCAGTATCTGAAAGTAAATTTAATATGGTTCGTATATAAGGCTAATAGGCAAAAATTAGAGACAAATACTGGCTAGGAAATTCACTATGTCTCCAACTACATACCAGTTAAATTGTAAAAACATCACTAGATCTTCCTTCTGATCTAAACTGGTCACTAAATTTCATTAAATTGAAATCTGGCAAAGAAATGTATACTTATCTTATGGTCATCATCTCGTGTACCGACTCTGAAGATGTGTTTGGCACAAGTGGCTCATCTTCTTCCTTTGGAAAAACTTGCATATGACTTACAGAACAAACCCGAACTGTTCTGTTGGATATGGGCCCCTTTGTGGGATCTACTTGAACAATCATGACCCTACTGTAATCCTGCCCACCTTTCTTTTCTCTCTTTTGTTTTCTTTTACTGGACTGTTTTGTCCTTTATTTTTTCCATGATCACTCTATTATATGAACAGATTATTGTTTGTTTTTAAATGTTTGCTGTGGGTATCGATTGTATATTGATCTGGCTCTGCTTTTTTTTTGTTGTTGTTAAAAATCAATCATTAAAAAAAAATTAGAGACAAAATGAATAATTTATATATAAAGCGAGTCAGTGAATGCATTAATCATTACACAGGCTAAAATATGAAGTGATACAATAAATATGTGATTCATAGATATAAAAACGTACCATAACCTTATCGAAGACAATATTTTATTTACACTGGAGGTCATTAAATCAAATGAATCAAGCGCTCACGTACTTTGATTCACATAAACCGGTTTGTATAGAAGAATCGATTTAGTAAAAATCCTGCCTTATATTAAATATTGTGCAGTTTGGGACTTACTCTAGTACGACAACTATTACACTGAATGAGTCTTTTAATTGAATCGATCACACGAGTTGATTCACAAGCACAAAAATAAACTGCTGAAATAGGTCTATAGGTTATGTTGATGTAATTAAGCATGGAGTTGAGGATGTATTGTGGCGTTTGACATGTTAAACACCTCGTCTGTGGTATCTTGCAATAAACAAATGATCATGTAATTTGTGCAAAGTTAAATAAATTCAATCAAATAAATAACTACATTTAAAATGTAGAATTTTATTTTAAAACTGGCCAAATTAAAAAAAAAAGTAGAAGTTTTTTTATTTATAGGCTACGTTGATTCAGTGGTGGTAAATCATCAGCTCAAAGCTCCCACTGTTTGATTCAGCTTGTTTGGAGGAATCCGTAAAAAATGTCTTAATGCATATCAATACAGTTCTGTCCAAATCCTTACACTACCGTATTTGTAGGATATTTGGTTCTAAATCTATGATAAAGTTATAGACTTGCAACACTAATACAAGGTTGTCTCAGTAACTAGAGTATTTAGTGCTCTAGATTGTAGTTTGGGACGCAGCCTCTGGCTGACATATGAAACCAGAAGCCAAACCCTCCTCCTCCTCCTTCTCAGTCCATGCTTTTCCCAAAGTCTGTTTCTCATTTGGATGCCCCCCCCCCCTCCCTCCCATCCCCTCCCCTACCCAGTCTATGGGTTTTCGGCTTGAAATCTGATTGCGAAGTAAAAAAATTTAGAAGAATCTCTCCCACTCTCTCGCTCTTTTCGGGAGGGGGGGGGGGGTGTCTCGACATGGTCTGAGTAGAAGGACGTGAAACAGATGGAAACAGAAGCCTACCGAAGTCATGACCTCTTTTGATGCGAGTCAGAGTTGAGCTCCAGGACCTCAAAAAAAGAGCAGAGATTATTTGGGTTGCTATTAAAAATAAATCTAAGCTGAAATCCTTTTGAAATACGGTTAACTGTGATGCATACTGCAGCGGAGAAGATTATACACTGCGAAAATTATTCCTCCGCCATCTTGACTACAGGGAAATGGATGTTTTTTTATCATGTTTTGAGATTAGAGCAAACTACCGGTTAGTCAGATAGGCAAAATAAGGCTTCATTTAGCTAGGGAACAAAGGTTCGACTTTGGAGAAATAGAATAAGGTCATGTGATCTGATGAGTCCAGATTTATCCTATTGCAGAGCGACGTGTAAGTCAGGGTAAGAAGGGAAACGCATGAAGTGATGCACCCACTATGCATTGTGTTCGCTGTACAAGCCTCTGAAGGCAGTGTTATGATCTGTGGCAATAAAATGAAGTCAGATGACGACCTGAATGTACTGAATGACCAGGTTATCACATGGAGTTTTTTTTTTTATATTCCAGGACTCCATGATTATGGAAAAAGTGGTTCCTAACACAAGTGACCCCAGGAACCAACATCTCTCTTTGATGTTCTACTATCTACCAAATCATTAATGTGGAAAAGTTGCTGTGGTATGAAAGCAAGAAAACATTTGAAACGTGCTGTAATTGGAAAATAATCAACTTCAGCGTCATAACACTGAAGCCCTGCTTCTGGTCGTGGTGCCCCGCTTCTCGTTGGAGATCTCGTCACATGGATGCCCTGTGTCTCTCTTTGGGATTTCACTCTACCATGAAGATGGTTCTGGCCTCGACTGATGTTGACCGCTGTTTCTCTGAGGACTTGACTTGGCTGCAACTGTTCGATAGTTAGGACTGGAATTTCCTACAAGTCTACCTGAGTCTCCAATAAACTACCTGGACTCCATATTAACATCAACTGTTATAGCTGAACTGGCTGCCACCTAACACACATAGTATGAATGCAGATCGATTCTTTCTGTTTCACCCAAATGAGGATGGGGTCCCTGTTGAGTGCGGTTCCTCTCAAGGTTTCTTCCCATCACCATCTCAGGGAGTTTTTCCTTGCCACTGTCACCCTCGGCTTGCTCACCAGGGACAATCTGACCATTTCGATTCATACACATTCACATTCCATACAAACTTAAATATTTCCTTTGATTGTGTAAAGCTGCTTTGCAACAATGACAATTGTTAAAAGCGCTATACAAATAAAATTGAATTGAATAACAGTATGACGCCACTTCATCACTGTTTTGTTCCAACACTCATCTGGAAGTACTCTATCCCAAACCTAACATTAACATGCTCTTCTTCCTTAACTCAGAGAACGGAGGGCCAAAAAAAAAAAAAAAAAAAAAAAAAAAAAAACCACTAACCGCCGTGGTATTTCCTGTAACTGTTTATACTGCATTTGATTCATAAAGGTCAAAGAGGTAGCTCATATTCACAGCATGTAGCACATCGACTTCACAGGACACTTTGGGAGTCGTATACGACCATGCGGCTTTGATACGTGTGTGGGAGGTCAAGAGGGTCAAAGAAGAGAAAAAGAGAGAGAGAGGCGACGGAGAGCACTTCTGCTATTCCGAATCGGCCCCAAATGAAAAGCGTGCTCACTCCATTTATATTGAAAAATATACGATGAAGGTAAAATAAATAAATTAAATAGTGAGGTATTTTATTACGTATTAATATGCTTGTGAACATGGAAGTAGGTGAGATATTGGTGCAAATGCTGAACACAAATTCGCGGCACGTGTAGAAGATATAGCGTTGATGTAGATATAGAGTTGAAGCGACGGAAGATGATCTGGTTGAGCTGAGGATAAAGGAGATCTCACCGCATCATTATCAGCGGCTAGACGGACCACAGTGTGGCGAACGTGAATTAAAGTGTTGAAAAGATTTTCAACTAGAACATTTCAAACTCTCAAATGGATACTTTACTGAAAATGTCCCGTCAGCAGTCACAGTCTCGCCTTCATCTAAGCTGTAACGCTAATATATCTAAGCCGTCACTTCGTCTGTAAAGGCTGTTGTTCATGTTCATATACATGTAGCTTTAACGGTTGTCTTAAAGGGAAGTCTGGAAGGACGTCTATCCATCCTGGACAAAATCAGTACATTATATACATTACACAGATAGTGGGAGTGTAAAAAAAAAAAGTAATGAAAGCATTTCTCCAGAAGGTGGTAGCCTTGCTGAGGGAGTTCGATTACATGGTTCAGGGCTCCATAATGTCAACAAATCACCTGAAGACAGATTTATTAAATCACGTTCACTGCTGATTTAAAAAAAACAAAAAAAACATTTATTAAAAGAATCAATAGGAAGTCCATGAAAATGTGAAATGGAATCATAACAGCTGACAGACATCCATTTTTCAAAGACGTAGTCAGTCATTAGTCACACACACACACACACACACACACACACTCTTGAAGAGATCTGGATCAGTCTCTTTCCCCGGCCGGCTCCAGGGCGCACAAGGATTTCCTGCTCCTCAGGCTGTACCTCGGCTGCGGACAAGAAAATTGATCCGTATTAGCAAACGAATGCAGCTGAAAACCCCAGGAACAAAAACACAGGCCGGGTATGATAACATCTTATAGACGTCTGCTGAATCTCTAAACTCTGATCTGTATCAAAAGGCAGGGATGGAAAGAATAGAACGTTTTGGTGTCTTGGTGGGTTCCTGACATGCCTGAGAATTAGGGAGGAATTCCGAGAACGTGCCGACAGACTAATGTGAATAGATTCTGCAAAAAAAAAAAAAAAAAAAAAAAAGACCAAGGTCATTGGTTTTTTTTGTTTGTTTGTTTTTTTGCCCATCAAGGATTGAGTTGCATCCCAGGATTGAAGTCTGCACAATGCGAACAAACCAAAAGAGGTCAGAAACATAAAAATCAACCAGTACCAGATGATTACAAAACTGTGTGAGGGGATGACGGACACCCTGGCATACATTTACAGATATACATATTTCTAAAAAAAAAATTATAATGTTTTGCTCACACTAGCAAGAGACACTCTGCTTTACTCTGGTTTTCTGTGTTAGTTTCACGGTTATACGGCTTTTCTTTATCTTTGCAGCACGAGGGCTAAACTCTTCAGAGGGTTTAAGGGTCTGGAGCACTGGCTCCACAGAAGTGCTCTGAAGGAACAAAATCTTTTGGATTCGACGCTTTACTGTGTCACGCTTCATTTAATTTTAATCTCGGTTTAAGTGTCACTTTGGCGACGAAATCCGGACTTTACTGACCGTGTCATTAAAATATGAAACCGTAGAAAATAAATGTTCACCTGTCACTTTTTTGCTGCCATAAATTCATTTGCTGCCATAAATAATTTGCTGTAATAAATTACCCAAAAATTATTTGCTGCCATAAAACGTAGGATTAAATGCTTCCGCTTGGGTGTGGTCATTACGTCATTTATTTTTTCTCAGATTTTTTCCAGATTTTCTCCCCTAATTTAATCGTGTCCAATTCCTCCCAGTCACCAGGGTGCTCCCACATTAAGCTCCTACCGCCGCTCAGTCGGGAGGGCCGTAGACCGCCCACGTGTTTCCTCCGACTAACGTGACGTCACCGACCATTTTTTCGACTGCTTGCTCACGCACCGTTGGGGGCGGCGTAACACACTCGGAGGAACAGCGCTATCCGCTCCCTCCGCTTCCGCGAGCTCACAGACGCCCTTGACTGGCTTGTAGAGGCGTCGTTAATGTGGGAGCACCTAGTACCTCCCCTCTGAGAGAGCTCGGCCAATCAGCTCTCTCTATGCCTCCGGCTGTGAGAGGTAACAGCCTCACCCGGGGTTCGAACCAGCGATCTGACGCACATGATTTGCTACTCCTGGTCTGACTGATCTACTGGCTACTGATGGCTGATTCAGACTCTTGATGCACGGATACTATAGCGAATACATTTCCTGCTCAGTGTGTGTGAGATTGGCTCACTGGTCACCGGCTGATCGATCGCTGCATCTTTCCATAAAACGAGATGCTGCTTTTGATGCCGAATCAAAATATCATTAGAGAATGTCGTAAGAATGCAGTTTGTAATTTGTTTTAATTGAATTGTAATTACAGTAAATAGCATATTATATGCATACACCGTATATAATGAGCATACACACATTATATATAAATAAATTAATCGGCCTCACTGGTTTCAATGAATAAGTCGGGGAGAACGAGACCAATAAATGACTGTCCTGTAAGGCTGCTCTGATGGTAAATAAAAAACAAAACAGTTCACAGTCCCAAACAGTGGAAAACAGCTCCGAGACAAAATGGCATCCGGGATTCCACTCGGGATTTAAAGGTGCAGAGACAACACCGTTACGTTTAACATGCGAGATTAATTTCCTTATGTATGATTATGGTTTTTGGCCGCATGATGTCAGTTTGGGAAAAAGGGACAGGGTCCCTTAGGTAAGTGGATTGGTTATGCTTTACATCGTATATTCGTGTCAAAGGCGTATAAGACTCACTTGGTCGGACTTGAGAACAAATCAGACTTATGAACATGTTCCCGGAACGGAACAGGTTTATTTGGCCGAGCTTGAGGTAACATACAGGCTTTGTTTCATCACAATCTGCCCACGGAAAGAGATGATATGCTAATTTAAAATATGAATGAAAAGAGGGCTTATATCTTGAACAAATGATTTTTCAAATAAATATTTTTTTTTATCTCAGAATTATGAATGTGTGATTGAAATCTTTCATGCACACTTCATGATAATACGTAAAAAGTGTGGTGCTGTACATTTTTAAAACCGCGCTTACAAGCATGAAATCAAATTCCCCGAGAACGAAGTCGCGAGCTCATCTATATATACTTTGTCTTGGTCCAGCCTATAAACTGCCAATTAAATACATTTACGTCTGTGGTTGTAATGTGCCAAAAATGTAGAAAAAAGTATTTTTTTTTTCAGCTTGCAAAAGCATGCACCATATGCTGCAATTGATATCAGGTTTTTGTGCATTCATGCAGATGATTTCTTTTTTCTTTGAGAATGAAGGTAGAAGAAAACCGGTCTTAAAATATACCCATGTATGTGTGATCTAGGACTGAAATGTGAGAAAATTACCTGCTTATTCTTGTTGGAGCTCATTTCAGGCCCCCCCACAAAATTTTTTATTTATTTATTTATTTTTTTTTAAATGCAACCCAGAAATGAAGTACTTGTATAGAAATGTGAATTCTAGTTTAAGTTCTATAATGATTACTTCCAGGTCCAAAGGGGGAAATGCATTGGACCCAGCATTCCTACCTGGTTGTGGCTTTCTTCTACTATCACGCTGTACACGACTGCTGAAGAGTTACGCACTCGGGAGCCTGAGGAACGACGCGGTCTCCTTTTTGGGATCTCGGAGGTGTTCGGAGCCTCCAGTGGTGGAACGAAGCTCTCACATTTTTGGCCTAATAAGCACAAAGACAAACTCTCAGGAAAAATTAAATATGGAGGTAAGAGTAATAACGCACCGTTGAACAGAAAGTTGACGGCACGAAACACGGACATTATCTTCCTTTACATTCATTTTCTGTACCGCTTTATCCTTATATACAGGGTCGCGGGGGGCCTGGAGCCTATCCCAGGAAACTTAGG